>CM056729.1:61804796-62072787 GCA_029844215.1 Przewalskia tangutica | reverse complement strand
ATCATATAGGCAACCTCGGCTATCCTTCACATGAACTCAAAAGTGGCCCAAAGTAACACGGGCTAAGTTCCTGCTCATACCAAAACTCGTTACACCCTAACCACGATCCGGAACAAGCTCAACTAATCGTCAACCTTGCCAACATCGAACCAATCGATCAAGAACTTACACTTCCGCCCTGGCGCGCTCATGCGCGATATCCTAACACCGAAAATGGTAGCTTAAACACTTCCTCCACTGCGAGACAACAATCCCCACGGCACTACCTCCTCAAATACACACACCGGCCCGGTGGCGAACGCGGTCTCGAGACTCACCCGAAGTTCCAACCTTGGTTCGGCAAAACCTCCAGTAAAAAGGCGGTACCAGAACTGGCTCCATCTGTCAGTTTGCCGCTTAAGGTGCAGGTAGGCACCCCGCGCAATTTCCTACAACCTTTCTCGATAACCCAACATAACAGTAAACGGCCCCCGATCGCCAGAACACGCTGGTTTGCCCAGCTACGCCCGACCATCGGTTAACGCATCCACGAACTCGCTCACGGGTTAACTAAACTTGGGCCTAACATCCTCACAACCTAACACAAGGCGACCACCACAACGACCCGCACCACCAAACCTACCGCTGGTTGACCCGGCGGTGGCCTCAACCCGACGGCAACGCCGCGACAATACTAGCTCCCGATCCGAACGATCTCACTAATCATGTTTGAAAACCTAGCGGTCTTCTTAGCTCAACTACCCCCTTTCATTCCACACTACTGGACCTATCCTAACATAACTCACGGCACTACTCACTTCCGATAAGTCAAACATAACACTACACCTTTTCTCGAGATGGCCTACTCTGAAGGTCTTTACGTAAAAGCTCTAAGGCTCACACCTTCTCTATCCCCAAAATCTTACTCTGCTAAACAACCATGATCTAATCACGACTAACACCTTGCTATCGTAACACAGACTTAAGGTATACTCACCTTATCACACATACCGATCTCTGTAGGTTAAAGATATATCTATATTCATCGCTTCACCCCTTAGTCGTTCTAATCAAACCCGCCACGTAGGGCTCATATCAAGGAAGATGACGAACTACCCAGATCTCGAAGGCTAAGTCCTCCCACAAGACACCATCGACATCGGTTCGGACGGTCGTAGGTGCACAAGTATTAACTAAAAGACGACATTCCGGAATGACATCCGCCACTGCGCGAACTTAAGCCCGGAGTTACGACCAACTCCTCGCACCGAACGTCCGAAATCGGAAGACCACTCTGACCGCGAGGTGCATATCTAATCCGCGGTGCGACTCGCCTCGAAAGTTACTAAGCGACTCGCCGCTTCCGCCTCTCCTCTGTCCTTGTTAACCCGAAATCTCGATGTTTCTTGGCTCGCTACGCATAAGTCCGTTACGCCATGCTCGCCTAATCAAGAATTACTCTTGCACAACCTCTCTTAGATAGTCATCAAGACGTGGTACATCGGTATATTCTCCGGTAGCCACATCCATAGCTGGTAACGTGGTCGCCTTTCGCACTCTATATTCACTGTTCTGCCGTGGCCGAAGGTTCAAATATCATGGCGCAGCTGGAACCGCCGATTGCCGTACAAACTCGCTGGGCTAGTGACGCAAAACTCCCGAACGAAGCACTACCCTAGGTAATGATCGGGCTCGTGCCTCGCCACCTCTCGAACTCTACTCGCAGCTCCTGCCGCCGCCCTCCCGGGCTGGTTGCTCACGCGAGGCATAGCAGTGAGGAAAGAAATACGTCGAGGTCCAACTTACAACACCGCCTAAGGCACGATTCGTGAGTGAGAAGAATAGAAACCAATCTTAAATACCTATAGCCTCACGATTATTGGTGTGGTGCACAACACACGATAATCAAGACTTGGATCACGGATACGTAGACACTTTCTCGAGGATTAATCGCTCGATATTACTTTTGTCACGACCCGATTCCGGCTCGTGATCGGTGCCTTACCCCGCACCCTAGTGATACAACATCGTAGTAATCACGAACATAAACGATACAAGACATATTATGAAATATGAAACAATAATCTGAGAAAAACTTGCCTTTCTAAGATATATGTAAATAACAACTTTTTCAACACGAACGCTTTAATCCTTTTTACAAACCCCGCCACAACAAAGATTACATGCACTTACGAATGATATGACAACAACGACGGACAGTGGTCTGGCCATACCCTCGAATGTAAGCACCTACAACAACAGGGACTATACTAAGACAAGCCTCCGAGAAACGGAGCTTTCCCAGCTGCCAATCGTGACTCCTAAGAGCGGATCAACGATCGCGTACCTTTACTCGCAGATGAACGCAGCCTTGGGCGAGGTCAAGATAACAGTAATTAGTATGTGAAATCAAAATACAGTAAATGAAATCATAGCTATATAAAGTGAGACATGTATGATAACAAAACTACGCCACAATAAACAAGCAATATATCGTCGTGACTCACGCCAAGTCATCACTCAAATATAACAATGGGTCTCACGCCCTAATATCAATCATGCCTGGAATACTTTCCTCATCGCTGCGCTTTATGATATAAAAGCACCAAGGAACACATGAACACCAGTGTCCCACCGTATAATGAAAACGCATGTGTAAGTACGGGCATAGCCGATTACTAACACCCACAGCATCAACAAGGCCGCGAATCAGATTATAAGATCTCGCTCTGCATCATTACATGATCAAAGCCGCCACTTGCCCGCAGTATCTAATGTGCGCTTCAGCTCCGAACTTTCTCAGCCCGCATAGGCCAATCTCATCGCCCGCATGGTGTATTCCCGCATCGAGGTAGCTACTTCTAAGCATCGCCCCGACTTCGCAGTCCGCACGGGCCACACGGACCGCATGCCCATAAAGGACGACACTAACTCGAACTCTCGTAGCTCGCATAGGCCCTCGGGACTGCATGAGGTATTCTCAATCATAGGTCCATCGACTACCGAAGTCTACCCCAGACGGAGGCAGCTTAACTCTAATCATCTCAAGAGACGAGTGATGTAAAATACTAACACAACAGCTTATCGTTAAGCAACATAAGCACAACAAAGGAAACCCCTTTACACAACATCACAAGATACTAACACACGTAGCATCCTAGCATGTTTACTTATCAATCAACAAGAAAGTATTACCAGGCTATCACAAACCAACACAATCAAGTTATACACATAAGCGTAATTTTAAGCTAACAAGTTCGGGTATCTACCCCTAAAGTACTTCATACATTAAATCTTTTAAAAGATCCGTTGCTTTCACATAAGTCACACAATACCCGTAGTATAAAATAGAGTGACTGTCTTTTTAAATAAACCAAAACACTTACCTTTGTAAAATCAAGTAACAACATTATTTTCCAAACGTCCAAGTTTGCCTAATTTCAAATGTTCACGTTTCTTATTTTAGAAAGGTTTCGTAGTTCCTAGTCTTATTCATTTAAGAATATAATTCTCTTTTAAACAATCGGAGAAACATAATGTCACGACCCGATTCCGGGCCCGTGACTGGTGCCTTACCCCGGGCACCCTAGTGATACAACATCAGAGTAATCAGCGGAACATAAAACAATACAAGACATATTATGAAATATGAAACAATAATCTGAGAAAAACTTGCCTTTTCAAGATATATATATAAATAACAACTTTTTCCAACATGAACAGCTTTTAATCCTTTTTACAAACCCCGCCACAATAAAGATTACATGCACTTCTAAGAAATGATATGACAACAATGTGGGATGTGGCCCCGCCATACCCCGAATGTAAACACCTACAACAACAGTGACTATACCATCGATAAGCCTCCGAGAAACGGAGCTTTCCCACACGCCAATCGTGACCCCAAGAGCGCAGGATCAATGATCGCGTATTTTTACTCGCAGATGAACGCCCCGGGCGAGGTCAGATAACAAAATTTAGTATGTGAAACTAAAAATCGTAAATGAAATCATAATAGTCTATAAAGCAGAGACATGTATGATAACCAAACTACGCTCACACAATAAGCAAATATGTCAAGTCGTGACTCACGCCTCAAGTCATCACTAAATATAACAATGGGTCTCACGCCACAACATCAATCACGCCCGTGGAATACCTTTCCTCATCACGGTAGCTTTATGATATAACAAAGATCAAGGAACACACACGAACACTGTGTCCCACTGTGCTATAATAACACGCATGGTAATTACGAAGGCATAGCCGACTACTAACACCTACGACCAACAAGGTCGCGAATCAGATCATAAGATCTGTCTGCATCGCCACATGATCAAAGCCGACCACTTGCCCGCAGATCTAATGCGCGCGTTTAGCCTCGAACTTTCCGCAGCCTCCGCATAGGCCAATCGATCGCCCGCATGAGGTATAACCCCGCATCGAGGGTAGCTACTCCCGCAGCATCTCGACTCGCCGCCCGCACGCCACAAGTGACCGCATGACCACAAGCGGCCGTGATCTCAACTGGAACTTCCGCAGCCCGATAGCCCTCGACCCGCATGGTAGTCTCAATCATAGGTCCATCGACCCGCCTCGAAGTCTACCTCGTGACGGAGCGGCATTTTAACTCCCTAATCATCTCAAGAGATGAGTGATGTATAATACCATCATAACAAATTTTATCGTTAAACAACATAAGCACAACAAAGGAAAACCCTTTACACAAACATCACAAGATACTAACACACGAAGATCCTAGCATGTTTACTTATCAAATCAACAAGAAGGTATTACAAGGCTATCACAAACCAACACAATCAAGTTATACACACCGGTGTACCTTCTACTATATGCTAACAAGTTCGGGTTTTATCCCCAAAGTACTTCATACATTAACTCTTTAAAAGATACGTTACTTTCACAAAAGTCACACAATACCCTGAGTATATGAAAATATAGTGATTATCTTTCAAGTAAATCAAAACACTTCTCTTTGTAAAACTCAAGAATAACATTATTTTCCAAACGCTCCAAGTTTGCCTAATTTCAAATGTTCATGTTTCTTATTTAGAAAGGTTTCGTAGTTCATAGTCTTATTCATTTAAGAATATAATTCTCTTTTAAACTATCTCGAGAAACATAAGTCTTATATGTGAGTAGGATATTCTTGTTTACAACAATCTTATTACAAAGCAGCATGATCTAGGAAATATCATTTTGTCTCATCTTAGCTTCATGCAGATGGAAGTTTCTCTGGTTTTAATAATACTTAATCACAAACATTTCCTTTATTAACGCCGCAGTTGGTTTGTCGATACACATTCTGATTTCCAAAATCAAGAAACATTCTTAAGACGTTATACCTAACTTTCCATAAAGCTAGTATAACTCTTAAGTTTTCAAAACAAATCAAGTATTACTTCTTCTCTCAAAATGATTCAAAACTCTTTGAAATACTTCAAGTTCTTTATTAACACATAACAAGCCGCTTATAGTTCAAATCATTACCTTTTAAAAACCACATGTATTTTCTTACCAACATAAAGCCGTTATAACCAACTTCCCATAAAGCCGTTATAACACTTTATGTTTTACACCAATCAAATACATTTAGTACATGTGACGCTCACCGACTACATAGTTCACACATATCATGCTAGAAGAGATAGGAAGAGGTTCACATACCTCGCGACGAGTATCGACTAATAGCAAAACGCTCCAAGTACTCCCAACTGTCGGCTACTCCTAAAGCCAAGTAGAACGCGCCACACGTAGTACTTCAACCTATAAGGCCACAAGGCGCTTATTAACATTAAGATCTTATCGTAGAACATTCTACAGAAAATTCAAGAAGATTCTCCCCGCAACAGCGTAAATCTCCTCCTCTCACGGGGCCGGCTACCAAGCCAACCAGGGGGGGGGGGTTATACATCTTACCCGAACGGGTACAATTCTACTCCACAGTACTACTACACAAGTCTACTGTAATACAGTTCAGTTCAGTTCTTCAGGCTTAAGTCAAAAGACATTGCCAACTAACCACGTTCAGTTCTATATATAGTATACTTTAACTATATATTCTAACAACATGTAATTTCCAATTACAATAGAGGGACAAGATATTTACCTCGATAAGCCCATAATTATCCAAGTATAAAGTCGATCCCGGCAATCGCTTAGCTCCAACTCCGAGCGCCCAACCGCCTAAACCACCCTTAGAAGTTCTAACCAACTTCACACAATACTCCAACTGACTATGGAGATTTTCCTAGTGGTTTTGTGGATCGACGGAAGTATAATAGTATATCCAAGCTTTTCAGATAGGTATAACCTTAGAATACTACAAGGTATACGGCCAAGGTAATTGGGCATTATAACAATACTTTGAGAGTATTTCTACACCACAGCGGGTATTATACGAAAGCACTCACAGTGGGTACCCTACTACCACACTACTAGAGAGGGGGTGTACTTCTGCCAAGGCCTCAGGAGAGGAGGCCTCTTGGCCGAACTCAACACTAAGGGAGGAGAAGATTTAACACTTAGAAACATTTAGGAAAGGATGAAGAATTCATCAAAGGGAGAGGGTATTTATAAGACAAGCCAAGTGCCAACCAACGGCCAAGATTGAGCTGTGTTACACGTGTAGGGCCAAGATATGCCCAAGTGCCCCTAGTCCCTACTCCTTAAAACCCTCACAAATATCTACCAAAATATCTACCACTGACCTCCCAATTGGTCCCACGTGTCGCCCACCTTGCCCACCAACGAGAGTGCCAAGTGCCGCCTCTCGTGTCCAAATGTTCCGCCTCTAAAAATCCGCAAAAATAAGAAAAGACATAGCCTAATTTTCCTTCGCAAGTTATGTAAAACGTTTCGTCAAAAAAACGACTCTAACCAAAGGTTACAGGCACAAATGCCATTCGCTAAGTTACCTAAGCGGGGTGACACGTGTCACCCTCCTATCGCCCAAAATAAAACATCTTCCAAAATATCCACAATGGCCAAAATCTCAAAACAAAGGGCTCCACAAAAACGCAGAATTTCTCCCGTGGCCCCACGTGACCATTTCCAAAATAAAATTCCATAATTCTCTAATATTCCAGAAGTCCGAATACCAAACTGGGAATCCACCCATTAACGAACCTTTTCCTTCACAAAACCGGAAACTTTTCCGTGGAAAATCGCCTCTTTCTTCCTTTCCAATCTTTCTCTGATTCTCGCACGCACGCCCTCGCATACATACCACGGAACTACGGGTATAACATTCTTCCTTAGAAACATTCGTCCCAATGTTCCTTCTAAGTCTCAAAACGAACGCGTGCGAGATAGTCTTCACTACTATACTTACGAAACAATCCTGCCACAGCCGGCCACAGAAATACCCACTCAAAATACCTACATCCAAGTCCACGAGGAAACACCTCTAACATCACCACAAATAATACTACTTTTGTCACTTTGTCGCGAGCCTTGCTCCAACGACCCAACAAATGGTACCGGCCGCACGCGATCACCGCCGCCGTGACACTAATTCTTACCATATTTCGACATCGCTTAGTATCCAAAACTCGGGTTACTATTCTAACGAGGTCATCATTAATCGGGAACATTCTCGACGGATCTTCGATACTTTCCGAACATAACAATACGAAGACGGACGCCCTTCCTCCTAAGCTCGGACCAAGAATGCTAACATATAGGCAACTCGCCTATTCTTCACGTGAACTCACAAAGGCCCAAAGTAACTCGCTAAGTTCCTTCGTTTAAAACTCGTCACACTCGCCCGGTGGTACTTTCAAGAAGACCATCACAACTCAACTCTAAGCGCCGCCGATTATCCGCACGATTCTCCGAGCCGCCGTAACTTCTTCAGACAAGCTTCACTATCCACACCGCCGGAACAAGATCAACCAACTATCCAACCCCGCCAACATCGAACCAATCGATCGCAACTTACACTTCCGCCCGCAAGGCTTCATAAGGCGACATCCGAACACTGAAATGGTAGCTCAAACGCCTCCACAGAGACAACAATCCTCACAACTACCTCGAAATCCACGACCGCCCGGCGGCGAACGCGATTCGAGACTCACTGAGTTCTTAACACATGCTTGTAAAACTTCCGAACAAAAACACCGTGAACTGGCTCCACTGTCGTCATAAGGTGAAGGTAGGCACCCCGCAGCCTTACAACCTTTCGATAAATCAACATCGCCAAGTGAACGGTCCCGATCAAGAACACGATGGGCTGCCCCCATCGCCCGACCACCGGCCGAACGATCCACTTAACTCGTGACGTTGGTTAACTAAACTTGCCAAGCACCCTCGTGACCCTACCACAAGGCGACCACCACAACCGCACCCACCGCCATACACGCCGCGGTTGACCCGCAACGCGGCCTCAACCCGACCCGCAACGCCGCACAATACTAGCTCCCGATCGAACAATCTCACTAATCACGCTATTTAAAACCTAGCGGTCTTCTTAGCTCAACCACCTCTTCATTTCACCCTACCTAGGACCTATCCCCAAACACACCACGTGCACTATGCACTCCTATAAGGTCAAACATAAACATCGCCTCTACCCGAGACGGCCTTACCTCTAAGGTCTTTGCGTATAAAGCTCTAAGGCTCACACTTTCTATCCTCCAAAATCTTACTTGCTAACCCACCATGATTTCTAATCACAACTAACACACCGCTATCGTAACGAGCACTTAAGGTATACTCACCTTGAAAGTTACCGGCGACTCGCCGCTCGCCCTCTTCTCATCCCTCGTTAACCCGTCGATCTCACGCTTTCGCCGCGCATAAGCCCGCATACGTGCCATGCTCAAGCCCAATCAAGAATTACTTTGCACAACCCTTTCTTAGTAGTCATCAAGACTCGTGGTACATCGGTATAATCTCCGTAGCCAAATCCACGGCTAGTAATGTGGTCGCCTCTTTGCAATCTACATTCTCTCTGGCCGTGGAATCAAGGTTCAAATATCATGATCGCAGAGGAACCGCCGCCGCTGTGCTAAACTCCGGGGCTAGTAACGCCGCAGTAAATCCCCGAACGGCACTACCCTAGGTAATGATTGGGCTCGCCCTCGCAACCCTCTCGTATTCTACTCGCACTCCTGGCCGCCTTGCCCTCCCGGGCCGGTTGCCCTACGCGAGGCATAACTGCAGTGGAAAGAAATACGTTTAGAGGGTCCAACTTAAAACACATTTCTAAGGCACGACCGAGTGAGAAGAATAGAAACCAATCCTAAATATCCTATAGCCTCACGACATTGGGCGTGGTGCACAACACACCGATAATCAAGACTTCATCGATACGGTTCAGACACTTTCCGAGGATTAATCGCTCGATACCACTTTTGTCACGACCGATTAAGCCCGTGGATCGTGCCTTACCCGCACCCTAGTGATACAACATCGTAGTAATCATAACATAAAACAATACAAGACATATTATGAAATATGAAACAATAACTGAGAAAACTTGCCTTTCGGCATATATATAAATAACAACTTTTTCCAACATGAACAGCTTTTAATCCTTTTTACAAACCCCGCCACAACAAAGATTTACTGCACTCTAAGAAATGATACGACAACAATGGCGGACAGTGGCCCGCCATACCCCGAATGTAAACACCTACAACAACAGGGACTATACCATCGATAAGCCTCGGAGAAACGGAGCTTTCCCACACGCTGAATTGTGACCCTACGAGCGAGGATCGATGATCGTGTACCTTTACTCGCGGATGAACGCACTTCGGGCGAGGTCGATAACAAAACCGGTATGTGAAACTAAAATATCAGAAATGAAATCATAATAGTCTATAAAGCGGAGACATGTATGATAACCAAACTACGCTTCACAATAATAGCGAATATGTCAAGTCGTGACTCACGCCTCAAGTCATCACTCAAATATAACAATGGGTCTCACGCCACAACATCAATCATGCCCGTGGAATACCTTCCTCACCGCCTAGCTTTATGATATAATGACACCAAGGAACACACACGAACACCGTGTCCCACTGCGCTATAATAACACGCAGGGTAATTACGAAGGCATAGCCGAATACAAACACCCACGCATCAACAAGGTCGCGAATCAGATCATAAGATTCTGCTAGACCGCCACATGATCAAAGCCGACCACTTGCCCGCAGTATCTAATGCGCGCCTAGCCCGAACTTTCCGCACCCGCATAGGCTAATCGGTCGCCCGCATGAGGTATAACCTCGCATCGAGGGTAGCTACTCCCGCAAAGATCCCCGACTCGCCGTCCGCACGCCACAAGTGACCGCATGACCACAAGCGGTCGTGATCTCAACTCGAACTTCCGCAGCCCGCATAGCCCTCGACCCGCATGCAGGTAGTCTCGAATCATAGGTCCATCGACTACTCGAAGTCTACCTCAGACGGAGGGCGCTTAACTCTAATCATCTCAAGAGATGAGTGATGTATAATACCATCATAACAAATTATCGTTAAACAACATAAGCACAACAAAGGAAAACCCTTTACACAAACATCACAAGATACTAACACACGTAAAGATCCTAGCATGTTTACTTATCAAATCAACAAGAAAGGTATTACAAGGCTATCACAAACCAACACAATCAAGTTATACACACGTGTACCTTCTACTATATGCTAACAAGTTCGGGTTTTATCCCCAAAGTATTTCATACATTAACTCTTTAAAAGATACGTTACTTTCACAAAAGTCACACAATACCGGAGTATATGAAAATATAGTGATTATCTTTTCAAGTAAATCAAAACACTTCTCTATGTAAAACACAAGTAACAACATTATTATCCAAAAGTCCAAGTTTGACTAAATTAAAATGTTCATCAATCTAATTTAGAAATGTATAGTATTTCATAGTCATATTCATTTAAGAATATAATTCTCTTTTAAACTATCTCGAGAAACATAAGTCTTATATGTGAGTAGGATATTCTTGTTTACAACAATCTTATTACAGACCATGATCTAGGAAATATCATTTTGTCTCATCTTAGCTTCATGCAGACGGAAGTTTCTCTCGGTTTTAATAATACTTAATCCAAAACATTTCCTTTTATTAACGCCGATGGTTTGTCGATACACATTCGATTTCCAAAATCAAGAAAACATTCTTAAGACGTTATACCTAACTTTCCATAAAGCTAGTATAACTCTTAAGTTTTCAAAACAAATCAAGTATTACTTCTTCTCTCAAAATGATTCAAAACTCTTTTCAAATACTTCAAGTTCTTTATTAACACATAACAAGCCGATTATAGTTCAAATCATTACCTTTAAAACCACATGTATTTTCTTACCAACATAAAGCCGTTATAACCAACTTCCCATAAAGCCGTTATAACACTTTATGTTTTACACCAATCAAATACATTTAGTACATGACGCCTACCGCATTACATAGTTCACACATATCATGCTAGAAGAGATAGGAAGAGGTTCACATACCTCGCGACGCAGTATCGACTAATAGCAAAACACTCCAAGTACTCCCAACCGTCGGCCACTCCTAAAGCCAAGTAGTAACGCGCCACACGTAGTACTTCAACCTATAAGGCCACAAGGCGCTTATTAACATTAAGATCTTATCGTAGAACATTCTACGTAAAATTCGCAAAGACCTCCCCGCAACAACAGAATCTCCTCTCACGGCCGCTACCAAGCCAACCGTGTGGTTATACATCTTACCCGAACGTACAATTCTACACCACAATACTACTACACAAGTCATCTGAATACGCCTGGGATTCTTCAGCTTAAGTCAAAAGACATTGCCAACTAACCACGTTCAGTTCTATAAATAGTATACTTTAACTATATATTCTAACAACATGTAATTTCCAATAACAATAGATGGACAAGATAATTACCTCGATAAGCCCATAATTATCCAAGTATAAAGTCGATACTGGTCAATCGTTTTGCTACAACTCCGTGCGCTCCAACCCGCTCTAAACCACCCTTAGTAGTTCTAACCAACTTCTACACAATACTCCAACGGACTATGGAGATTTTCCTAGTGGTTTCGGTTTGTGGACCGACGGAAGTATAATAGTATTTCCGGCTTTTCAGATAGTATAACCTTAGAATACTACAAGGTATACGGCTAAGGTAATTTGGGCATTATAACAATACTTTGAGAGTATTTCTACACCACAAAGGGGGGTATTATACGAAAGCAACTTCACAGTGGGTACCCCACGGCCACACTACTAGGAGGGGTGTACTCGGCCAAGGCCTCAGGAGAGGGGAGGCCTCTTGGCCGAACTCAACACTGGGGAGGGAGAAGATTTAACACTTAGAAACATTTAGGAAAGGATGAAGAATTCATCAAAGGGAGAGGGGTATTTATAGCACAAGCCAAGGCCAACCAATGGCCAAGATTGAGCCAAGTGCTACACAAGTGTAGGGCCAAGATATGCCCAATTGCCCCTAGTCCCTACTCCTTAAAACCCTCACAAATATCTACCAAAATATCTACCACTGACCTCACAATTGGTCCCATGCGCCCACCTTGCCCACCAATGAGAGGTGCCAAGTGCCGCCTCTCGTTGGTCCAAAATGTTCCGTCTCTAAAAATCCGCAAAAATAAGAAAAGACATAGCGGAATTTTCCTTCGCAGTTATGTAACTTCATCCGAAAAACGACTCTAACAAGGTGTTGTGCACAAATGCCATTCTACTAAGCCACAGGAGGGGTGACACGTGTCACCCTCCTATTGGCCCAAAATAAAACATCTTCCAAAATATCCACAATGGCCAAAATCTCGAAACAAAGTGGGCCTACAAAACCGTAGAATTTCTCCCGTGGCCCCACGTGACCATTTCAAAATAAAATTCCATAATTCTCTAATATTCCAGAAGTCCGAATACCAAACTGGGAATCCAATTCCATTAACGAACCTTTTTCCTTCACAAAAACCGGAAACTTTTCCGTGGAAAAATCGCCTCTTTCTTCCTTTCCAATCTTTCTGTCGTATTCTCGTACGTACGTCCTCGCATACATACCCTGGAACTACGGGGTATAACACATAAGTCTTATATGTGAGTAGGATATTCTCGTTTATAACAATCTTATTACAGCAGCCGTGATCTAGGAATTATCATTTTGTCTCATCTTAGCTTCTATGCAGATGGAAGTTTCTACTGGTTTTAATAATACTTAATTAGTCAAAACATTTCCTTTTATTAACGCTGCAGTGGTTTGTCGATACACATTCTGATTTCCAAATCAAGAAAACATTCTTAAGCCGTTATACCTAACTTCCCATAAAGCTAGTATAACTCTTAAGTTTTTCAAAACCAAGTATTACTTCTTCTTTCAAAATGATTCAAAATCTTTTGAAATACTTCAAGTTCTTTATTAACACATAACAAGCCGCTTATAGTTCAAAATCGATTACCTTTTAAAGAACACAAGTATTTTCTTACCAACATAAAGTCGTTATAACTAACTTCCCATAAAGTCGTTATAACACTTTACGTGTTAAACCAATCAAATACGTTTAGCACACGTACGCTACCGTACTACATAGTTCACACATATCATGCTAGAAGAGATAGGAAGAAGTTCACATACCTGCGACGAGTATCGACTAATAGCAAAACGCCCAAGTACTTCCAACCGTCGGCTACTCCTGCCAAGTAGATCGCGCCACACGTAGTACTTCAACCTATAAGGCCACAAGGCGCTTATTAACATTTAGATATCATCGTAGAACATTCTACCGAAAATTCGGCAGCACCTCCGCCCCCGGAACAGCGTAAAATCTCCTCCTCTATCGAGGTCGGCTACCAAGCCAACCGGGGAGGGTTATCGTCTAACCCTAATCTGTTACAATTCTACTCCACGGTACTACTACACAAGTCTCGTAATACATTCTCATGTAATTACTGACAAGATTCATCTTTAAATTCAGCTTAAGTCGCAAGACATTGCAGTAAGTATTATTCAGCTTAAGTCAAAAGACATTGCCGATAACTACGTTCAGTTCTATATATAGTATACTTCAACTATATATTCTAACAATATGTAATTTCCAATTACAATAGAGGACAAGATAATTACCTCGATAAGCCCATAATTATCCTAGTTAAAGTCGATCCCGGGCAATCGTTTAGCTCCAACTCCGAGCGCTCCAACCCATTTAAACCACCCTTAGAAGTTCTAACCAACTACACAATACTCCAACGGACTATGGAGATTTTCCTAGGGTTTCGGTTTTGTGACCGATTAAGTATAATAGTATTTCGGGCATTTTAGATAGGTATAACCTTAGAATACAACAAGGTATACTGGCTAAGGTAATTTGGGCAGTATAACAATAGTTGTGAGAGTATTTCTACACCACAAAGGGGTATTATACTAAAGCAACTAGGCTGTGGGTACCCACGCCACACTACTAGAGGTGGGCGCCACCCTCGGCCAAGGGGGCCTCACGAAATGGGGAGGGGGAGCTCTCAAGACTTAGAGATTTTGGATGAAGAAGTCTTCAAAGGGAAGGGGTATTTATAGGTCAAGTGAAGGCCAACCAATGGCCAAGATCTTGCCAAGTGCAAGGCAAGTGTAGGGCCAAGATTCACCCATGTGTCCTTGACCAACTAACACACAAAAATATCCTACCAACTACACCTCTCCATTTCGTCCAATCCGAGCCCTTACGTCCGCCAATGGGAGGGTGCCAAGTGGCGCCCTCTTGTTGGCCCAACTCGTTTCGTCTCTCGGAAAAATCCGAAAAAATTAAAATTTACATAGCCGGAAATTCCCCTACGAAAGCTTTTAAAACTTTTCGTCTAAAAACGACTCTAAACGGGTGTTGTGAACAAAATTAATTCGGCCAAGCCTTAGTACAAGTTTCAAATTTTCTACGTACGTCCTTACGTACATACTCTGAAAATACGGGGTATAACAAACAGTCCCAGGAGTAGGTTTGCATAATGAAACTACGGGCGGGTGGCCCTAGATTGATCATAAGCTTCCTATTTTAAAGCATGTAAAGTTTACTCTCATTGTTAAAAAGGCACAGTGTGCGGGTAGTTGTATGTTATACTTGTTACATGCTGATAGTGATGTTGTATTCCACGAGCATGCTTCTGTGATATTATATGCTGAGGGCAGGTGTCCCGGATTTTGACATGGCTTTCATATTTGAAAGTGGTACGGTGTTACAGTAGTACAGTGATACAAGGTACAATTGGCTCTGATTTTTATATGACACGGTAGGATGTGGTATTTGATTTTCATACTTGCCCATGTCATTCCTTGTATAGTTATGGACTTAATTGCTGTACTTTATTTTCGTTCCATACTTAGTACTTGTTGTATTGGCTTCTTGGCTGCGTTCATGTCTGCAGGTTTAGGTACACAGTTGGGGATATGCGAGCTTAGGATCCTGGTTCAGCATTTTGAGATGGCTCCAATGTTCCGGAGCTTGTCATTATGGCTAGGTATATTCAGGGGTACGGCGGGGCCTTGTCCCGTCATAGTATTTGTCCCAAATCTTAGAGGTCTATATTCATATGTGGACTGGATTGGCTAGAGTTGTATTTACATGATTGAATAGTGTATACCCTTTTGGGTAATTTATATTATGGCAGCCTTATCGGCTTTGCCTTTGTTTTAAGAAAAAAAACGAGTGTTATTTATCTTCCGCGGTTTATTGTGTTGTATGAATAGAAGGGTGCCCAGGTAAGGCACCAGTCGCGGGCCCGGGGTTCGGGGCGTGACAGATATACTCTCTGATGGTCCTTCCATTCTGCCTCAATGTCAGGAACCTATCAACACGGGCTCTCCTCATCTCAGGAAGCAAAAAGTGATCAAGGAAGGCCTCTGTGAACTCGTCCCAAACAGCTGGAGGAGCACTCACACCCCTAGACAGTTCCCATGACTCAAACCAGTTCAACATAATATCGCGTAACCGGTAAGAAGCTAGCACAACTGACTCGATCTCCGAGGCCCTAAGTACCTGCATAGTCTGCTGTATCTGCCGAATGAACTCCTAAGGATCATCCTCAGATCTCAAACCATAGAACTCGGGTGGATTACAACCAGAAAATCCCGAATCCTCAAACTGTCGGCTCTAGGGTTAGCTACCTGCTCCTGTCTTGCCACGCCACTATATCTTGGTCAATAACCAGATTCGCTCTCCATAATCTCTATACTCCGCCCGGTGAGGACTGGAGGCTCAGTATCGGAACCTCTCGAGGCTGGCTACCTCGCTCTCTAATACTCTGGCGTGGTGAACTCGCCGGCCAGTCCACAACCTCGAGGCATAGTTCAGGCCGAGTCCTAGTAACCCTCTGCGTGCCACTAGCGACCTGCTGCTTTGCCCTTACAGGCCTGGTTGCCTTCCGTGAAAGCATAAGCGATACATAAAAATAGGCGGAGAGGATTCAACCCAAGAAACGGCTCTCGCACGATCTTAGAGAGCGAAGAATGAAACCAATCCTAAATGTCCAGAGCCTCACGATTATAGATATGGTACACAATACACCGATAATCAAGACTCTACTAGACACGGTCTGTAGACACTTTCCGAGGACTAACTTGTTACACCCCGTACTTACAGGACATGTTTTAAGAACGTACGTAAGAACTCATAGGTGTCAAGATTTGAGACTTGTAAAATTTTATCGGAATTATGAAATTGTCGGAAAACGTCTTATTTTGACGAATGGGAGGGCGACACGTGTCACCCCCCTTATGATGCCTCGTCGAATTTAGGCATGGCTAATATGGTCATTTACCATAAGTCTTGGATGACTAATGTCTTGCAAGTTGTGGCGTAGAAAGTTGACTAAGTCAAAGGTCAATTAGTCTTGATTTTTAGTAAGACTTCATCTAAACCACCCATTTGGTTACATCTTAACCCTCCATGCCCCTTTATTACACTACTAGTAGCAAGAGTGTGTCATTACACTTAGAAAAATTTCCACAAAATTGATGAACTCAAGGAAGAGCTCTCGGCTTCCCTCCACTTTCAAAAGGAAAATTTTTCGTTTCTTGTCCATTAAGCCCCACACTTTAAACCAAGGTTCATGAGTGTTATGTAAGTGTATCTCAATAGAAAAATCCCAGAAAAAGAGAGTTTTCGTATTAGTCGCAAAGTGAAAACCTAGTGACTTTCTAGGTTTTGGATTGGAAGTTGAAGGAAAGTTGTTGGTATGGTTCTAAGGGTCTCAACAAACGGATTGAAGTGTCTTGGAGAGGTTCTAAACTACTAAGGAGCGACTTTGGATTGGAATTGGATTAAGAATCGTTAAGGTATAATCTTGTCTTTTAAATGTGTTACAAGATTGTATATTTATATTGTTGTTGATAGCTTTACGTGTTGCTAGCATGAAGTTGATATGTAGAAGTTTATAAGGATTGTGGATTGATTGTAGCGTTGGAAATCCAAAATGTAATGTAAGCCATGTTAAGTTGGATTTCAATTTAGTCGTTATTAGAATCGTCGCATGTCACTTACTTAGGATTATGGTTGTTATAATCAAATGCGACTTGATATCATGTTATGCTACCAATTTGGATTGAAATGGAAATTTGATAAGAATTGGTATGGTTGAACTCAAGGTGGCCGAATTTGGACTTTTAGTTTGTTATTCATTTGTATTGGACTACTTTCTAAATTGTGAGCCAATTGGGGCTGTTTAGTTATTCATTTGTATTGGACTACCTTCTCTATTGTTGTGAGCCAATTGGGGTTGTTTGGTTATTGTATTCGACCTTGAAAAAAGTGGCAAAGTAAGTAAAAACAAAGGAGGTGCTGTCCGATTTTCCGTAGAATTTAGCGACTTAGCACCTAGAATATTCTACGTTTGAAATAAGAGGTTAATGGACGTATGGTGACCATTATAGGTTGATGTACTAAGTATAGCGTATCCTACTTGAAGAATGGAATAGCTCAAGGTTGAAGTACTTTGGAGCATTTTGCTACTTGTCGACAATCGTCGCAAGGTATGTGAACCTCTACTTTCTGTGGCATGATCCTACGTATGAAATATCCATGTGATAGTATTTCAAGATTCCTTCTACTCTTAGAAGTTAAGAAGTATTTACATTGTTGAATCTAAGTTAAGAGTATGTTTAAATTGTCCTAAGTCCTTACTAGGTCTTATGGGAGACGTTAGTAAGAATGGTTAGGAAATTATGAGATTTGATTTAAAGGCTATGTGCCTTGATTTGTTTAAAGTAAGTAAGTTGATTTTATGTTTGAAAATGACTTGAAATTTATATGTGAAAAGGGATTGGTTTTAAAAGTGTATATGACATGATTTTACAAGTATAAGTAAATGGACTTTAAAGAATGTATGTTATGAAGTTTTAAGACTATGAACTTTGATTTTCTTTAAAGGATTATGAAACTTTATTTTTCAAGTTATGGGACTTGATTTCTAAAGTATAAGCGTCATGATTTTAAAGAGTGTATGCTACGAGGTGTTAAGACTATAAGCCTTGATTTTATAAGGGAAATGACTTAATTTTACAAAGTATGGCTTAATTTATTTCAAAAGATAAGAAGATGGCTTCCAAAAGAGTATGTGACTTGAGCTTTAAAAGAAAGGAGTTCTATGATTCTTTTTAAGTATGTATGTATGTAGTATTTTGGATCTAGTTTTCCTAATGTTGTAAGAATAAAAGTGTCTTAAGTTCTCTAAAATGAAAGGTTGTTATAATAACTTTATGGGAAGTTGTTATGACGACTTAAGAAGAAGTGAAAAGATGGTTTGAAAATGTTATGTAAGGAAAATCACAGGAGCCTACAAATAGGCGGATTACGTTATGAAATACACCGAGCCTACAAATAGGCGGATGCGTTATGAAATACAGAGCCTACAAATATGCGGATTACGTTATGAGATACACCGAGCCTACACATAGGCGGACACGCCATATTACCCAGGAGCCTACACAGTAGGCCGTTACGTCATCTTGCACCGAGCCCCACGGGCCGGATTATGTTATATGATTCCACAAGACACCGAGCCCTGGGCGGGCGGATTATGTTATGTAAGATATGTAAGTTATGTGAAAAGGTCGGATTAAACTCTTAAGTAAGTATGTAAGAATATGTTGTTAAATCTTATCGAAAGAAGGAAAAGGCAGTTAATATATGATTGATTTCGAGGAGTTAAAATGACATTCTCTTATCTGAGATATGATTTGGTTATTGCATTTTATTTCTGTTCCATACTAAACTGTTGTCTTGACCAGCCCGGGGTTGCGTTAAATGCCGCAGTTTTAGGTACCCGGGTTGGTGATCCTTGCTCTTAGGATCTGTGCGATTTTGGAAAGAAGCCCCTTTCACTCCGGAGGCTTGTCTTTTAGTACGGTTTCACGATGTGGTAGACTTATGTACATTGGGGTATGGCGAACCTGTCTCCCGCGATTGTAATTCTTAAGTGCATAGTCACGTGTTGTGGGTCGGTTTGTAAAGAGAAAGGGATGTAGCTAACATTGTTGTTATGTATATGTATATGTGTTGGGAAGGTAGCCTTATCGGCTAACTGTGGTTTAATCTGTCGTTATTTTCATTTTATAAGTTTCATGTATGTTCACCGCTATTCTCGATGTATACGAGCAGGTGCAGTAGGGCACCGATCGCGGGCGAGCCGGGTCGTGACAAAAGTGGTATCGAGCGATTAGTCCTCGGAAAATGTCTATAGGCGTGTCTAGTAGAGTCTTGATTATCGGTGTGTTGTGCACACATCTATAATCGTGAGGTTGCAGGACATTTAGGATTGGTTTCCATTCTTCTCACTCGAGATCGTGCGATAAATTTGTATTGTTAGTCGTCCTCCTAACGAGTTATGTTTATTGCATTCTGAGAAAGACAACGATGACCAGGAATGACTATGTGGATTGTGTATCCGGTTGGTAAGGATTATAGTATAGTGGGTATTGTGACATACATCTATACGGAGTTATGTCACAGTCGACGCGTGTTGCCTAGAATGATTTTAGATTACCAGAATCGGTAAAGACTAACTAGATCAGGGAAGGTTTTGAATAGTTAATGAATTTTTGCCAAGGTTTTGTGTTTTATTTCGAGATGATTGGGAAAGGATGAGTTGTTTGATAGGGTAGTGAACCCTTGAGAAGCCATGTTAAGGAACCTAATGGAATGTCATGTTAATAGATTAAGCTGCGTAGTAGGCTTAAGAGAATTATACAGATAAGGTCCGCATAGAGTGAGTAATGGGTGTTGTGATTGAGACAACATGGTTTTGGTTTTATGAGAAGTTTTGTACAGTTTATTGGGGATCGTAAGGTAGGCTTGGGCATGGAAATTGCGAGCCTAAGAATATTGATTCTGCGAGACCTTAGGTATATAAGGCTTTCTCTGTCATTAAGATTTTAAGTAAGACCAAGGATAATAGTTAAGTGCGATCTTGAGTCGGGTTGAGGACACATTGCGGGTCTCCCATGGCTTTGAAATGGAGTGGGATCGGTTGGTAGTAGTTCGCTACGTGGCGGAGTCACGCAGTGCAAGGCCCAAGTCTAGTTAATTGTTTTACGGGTTCGTGGGCGCGTTCCACGGATTCCAGTCGTGGCGGAAATGACCTTATATTGTTTCATAGAGTGACTCCAAAGATTAGAGGCCAGAATAGGTATGGAAGTTATGTATGTATGTTAGAAAGAGTTGGAAGTACGAAAATATAATCTCTTTTGGGCTTATGATGGACAGATATGCGTGTGCGAGGTGTTAGGGCCATGTGTGGCATTGTTGGTATGTTGGGGTTGTGAAAGGAAACTATGTCGCTAATTATAAGTTTGACTCCGAAAGAACATTCGGGGACGAATGTTTCTAAGGGGGGAAGAATGTTACACCCCGTACTTACAGGACATGTTTTAAGAACGTACGTAAGAACTCATAGGTGTCAAGATTTGAGACTTGTAAAATTTTATCGGAATTATGAAATTGTCGAAAAACGTCTTATTTGACGAATGGGAGGGCGACACGTGTCACCCCCCTTATGATGCCTTGGTCGAATTTAGGCATGGCTAATATGGTCATTTACCATAAGTCTTGGATGACTAATGTCTTGCAAGTTGTGGCATGAGAAAGTTGACTAAGTCAAAGGTCAATTAGTCTTGATTTTTAGTAAGACTTCATCTAAACCACCCATTTGGTTACATCTTAACCCTCCATGCCCCTTTATTACACTACTAGTAGCAAGAGTATGTCATTACACTTAGAAAAATTTCCACAAAATTGAAGAACTCAAGGAAGAGCTCTCGGCTTCCCTCCACTTTCAAAAGGAAAATTTTTCGTTTCTTGTCCATTAAGCCCCACACTTTAAACCAAGGTTCATGAGTGTTATGTAAGTGTATCTCAATAGAAAAATCCCGGAAAAAGAGAGTTTTCGTATTAGTCGCAAAGTGAAAACCTAGTGACTTTCTAGGTTTTGGATTGGAAGTTGAAGGAAAGTTGTTGGTATGGTTCTAAGGGTCTCAACAAACGGATTGAAGTGTTTTGGAGAGGTTCTAAACTACTAAGGAGCGACTTCGGATTGGAATTGGATTAAGAATCGTTAAGGTATAATCTTGTCTTTTAAATGTGTTACAAGATTGTATATTTATATTGTTGTTGATAGCTTTACGTGTTGCTAGCATGAAGTTGATATGTAGAAGTTTATAAGGATTGTGGATTGATTGTAGCGTTGGAAATCCGAAATGTAATGTAAGCCATGTTAAGTTGGATTTCAATTTAGTCGTTATTAGAATCGTCGCATGTCACTTACTTAGGATTATGGTTGTTATAATCAAATGCGACTTGATATCATGTTATGCTACCAATTTGGATTGAAATGGAAATTTGATAAGAATTGGTATGGTTGAACTCAAGGTGGCCGAATTTGGACTTTTAGTTTGTTATTCATTTGTATTGGACTACTTTCTAAATTGTGAGCCAATTGGGGTTGTTTAGTTATTCATTTGTATTGGACTACCTTCTCTATTGTTGTGAGCCAATTGGGGTTGTTTGGTTATTGTATTCGACCTTGAAAAAGGTGGCAAAGTAAGTAAAAACAAAGGAGGTGATGTCCGATTTTCCGTAGAATTTAGCGACTTAGCACCTAGAATATTCTACGTTTGAAATAAGAGGTTAATGGACGTATGGTGACCATTATAGGTTGATGTACTAAGTATAGCGTATCCTACTTGAAGAATGGAATAGCTCAAGGTTGAAGTACTTTGGAGCATTTTTCTACTTGTCGACAATCGTCGCAAGGTATGTGAACCTCTACTTTCTGTGGCATGATCCTACGTATGAAATATCCATGTGATAGTATTTCAAGATTCCTTCTACTCTTAGAAGTTAAGAAGTATTTACATTGTTGAATCTAAGTTAAGAGTATGTTTAAATTGTCCTAAGTCCTTACTAGGTCTTATGGGAGACGTTAGTAAGAATGGTTAGGAAATTATGAGATTTGATTTAAAGGCTATGTGCCTTGATTTGTTTAAAGTAAGTAAGTTGATTTTATGTTTGAAAATGACTTGAAATTTATATGTGAAAAGGGATTGGTTTTAAAAGTGTAGATGACATGATTTTACAAGTATAAGTAAATGGACTTTAAAGAATGTATGTTATGAAGTTTTAAGACTATGAACTTTGATTTTCTTTAAAGGATTATGAAACTTTATTTTTCAAGTTATGGGACTTGATTTCTAAAGTATAAGCGTCATGATTTTAAAGAGTGTATGCTACGAGTGTTAAGACTATAAGCCTTGATTTTATAAGGGAAATGACTTAATTTTACAAAGTATGGCTTAATTTATTTCAAAAGATAAGAAGATGGCTTCCAAAAGAGTATGTGACTTGAGCTTTAAAAGAAAGGAGTTCTATGATTCTTTTTAAGTATGTATGCACGTAGTATTTTTGGATCTAGTTTTCCTAATGTTGTAAGAATAAAAGTGTCTTAAGTTCTCTAAAATGAAAGGTTGTTATAATAGCTTTATGGGAAGTTGTTATGGCGACTTAAGAAGAAGTGAAAGATGGTTTGAAAATGTTATGTAAGGAAAATCACACCGAGCCTACAAATAGGCGGATTACGTTATGAAATACACCGAGCCTACAAATAGGCGGATTACGTTATGAAATACAGGAGCCTACAAATAGGCGGATTACGTTATGAAATACACCGGAGCCTACAAATATGCCGGATTACGTTATGAGATACACCGAGCCTACATAGGCGGATTAGGCCATATTACCAGAGCCTACACATAGGGTTCGTCATCTTACACCGAGCCCCACAGGCGGGCCGGATTATGTTATATGATTCCACAGTACACCGAGCCCCACAGGCGGGCCGGATTATGTTATATAAGATATGTAAGTTATGTGAAAAAGGCTGGATTAAACTCTTAAGTAAGTATGTAAGAATATGTTGTTAGATCTTATCGAAAGAAGGAAAGGAACGGTTAATATATGATTGATTTGGGAGTTAAAATGACATTCTCTTATACGAGATATGATTTGGTTATTGCATTTTATTTACATTCCATACTCGGTAATTTGTTATCGACCCCTTGGGCTGCGTTAAATGCCGCAGTTTTAGGTACCCGGTTGGTGATCCTTGCTCTTAGGATCTCGTACGCTTTTTGGAAAGAAGCCTCTTTCACTCGGAGGCTTGTATTTTGATGCAGTTTCCACGATGTGGTAGACTTATGTACATTCAGGGTATGGCGAACCCCGTCCGTGATTGTAATTCTTAAGTGCAGTAGTCACATGTTGTGGGTCGGTTTGTAAAGAGAAAGGGATGTAATCTGTTGTTATGTATATGTATATGTGTCGGGAAGGTAGCCTTATCGGCTAACTCGTGGTTTAATCTGTCGTTATTTTTATTTTATAAGTTTCATGTATGTTCCATTGCTATTCTCGATGTATACGAGCAGGTGCGGGTAGTGCACGATCGCGGGCGGTCGGTCGTGACATAAGCGATCGATACCACTTTTGTCACGACCCGACTGGGCATCGCGGTGCCCTACACAGGCACTTACAGGTATACATCAGAGAAAATCAGCGGAACATACATACAAATCTTAATAAAAATCAATAAGGAATAAACAACAGGTTAGCCGATAAGGCTACCTCCCTGGATATATAATGTTACACCCCGTAAATTCAAGAAGTTAAGATAAGTTGAAAAACATGTGTTGAGCGGATTGTGAGTCTATCTTGGAGTGTTGTACCCCAAGTTGTTAAGAATTTCAATGTGTTTAAAAAGCCTAGTGTGTAGTCCGTTAAATCTAGTTCCTAACGCAGCAAACCGTTCGTCGTTTGGGCATCGGAGTCAAAAGTTATGGAAGTTTCAAGTTTGGTGTGCGATCGTGCAAAGCGGTGATTTCGTTCAGTGCAGCGCGCGGCTGAATCGACGGCATGGCGCGGTTATCTTGGGAGCTCGCGGTTGCGCGCTGGCTCGGAATGCGCAGCGCGCGGAATGCGGAATTTTTGAGTAGTACCTTATAACTGCGGGCATGAACGCGCCTCGGCGGTCAGACAACAAGTGCAGAATATGGAGCGGAAATAAGGTACAACAATTAAAACATATACGTATAAAAGCATAGCGGGGGTAAGTGTAAAAGAAGTAAATACGAGCCTACCACATTTACCCTCGTGAACTTAATCGTACCTTATTATCTTTTCCCATTTCTCAATAAAGGTTATAGTCACTTCCTTACGTCTTACTGCGGAAAATCATCAAGTTCACTACCATATAACCTACTTACCTTACACAACCTAGCGGTCCTCTACGGAGGACACCTATCTTGCCGCCTAACACGGGACGCGATAAAGTCACATAGTACGCCCATAAGGTATCTTGCGGCCCGTCTGCTCGGTCGATAATGTCATATAGTGCTGTAAGGTATCTTGCCGGCCCATCTGCGGGTCGATAATGTCATATAGTCGCGTAAGGTATCTTGCCCGCCCATCTGCGGGTCGATAATGTCATATAGTGCGCGTAAAGGTATCTTGCGGCCCGTCTGGGTCGATAATGTCATATAGTGCGCGTAAGGTATCTTGCTGGCCCGTCTGGGTCGATAATGTCATATAGTGCGCGTGGGTATCTTGCCCGACCCGTCTCGGGTCGATAATGTCATATAGTGCGCGTAAGGTATCTTGCCGGCCCGTCTACGGGTCGATTATGTCATATAGTACCCGGGAATTTAGCCCAACGTAATACACCTCTACTCCTTTAGAAAGACTCTTTTTCAAATAAAACTTCCCAGATACTAACAACCGTAGTATCAAGTCATCTCTACCTTTCAGGACAAGTCACAATACCTTTTTAGAAATACAATTACCAGCTTCTAAATCAAGTGACTTCTTTCTTAAATACTTTAAGCAATTGGTACTTTTAAAACAATTTGCCTTTCTTTATTTCAAATCATTTCTTGTTTATGCTCTTGAAGAAAACCATTCTCTTAACCTCCCATAAAGTTATTATAACCAACTTCCCATAAAGCGTCATACTAACTTTATGCCTTAAACTAATTCATTCTTTTTATAACCAAGAGACTTATACTTTCAAATCAAATCACATAGCTTTCAAAATACTTCAAGTCTCTTAACTTTTAAGAAAACAAGTTTCAAAGTCTTAAAAACTTCATACGTAAACTCTTTTAAATTAAGTAACATATACTTAGGTGCGTGTGAATAAGTTATACTTATTTATAACGATCTTATTCAAGTAGCCATGATCTAGAAAATGTAATACAATTTTGTCTTATCTTAGCTTCTATGCAGATGGAGAATTCTACTTGTTTTAACATAATTAATTGTCATTACATTTTCCTTTATTAACGCTGCAATGGCTTGTTCGATACTTATTCTCGTTCGTGTAAATTAGCCAAGTCAACTCGACTCCAAATACTTCCTAACGACTCTTACCAACATCCCCCATAAGAGTTGGTAAGGACTTAGGATTTCTTAGACGTAGCTTTTACATAGAGTAAATTAACATAACTACCTCTTAACTTCTAAGAGTAGACGGAATCATGAAATACTACTACATGTATATTTCATACATAGAATCATGCCAAAGGAAGGAAGAGGTTCACATACCTTGCGACGATTGTCGACAAGTAGCAAAATGCTCCAAAGTACTTCAACCTTGAGTTATTCCATTCTTCAAGTAGGATACGCTATACTAAGTACTTCAACCTATCATGGTCACAATACGTCCATTAACCTCTTACTTCAAACGTAGAATATTCTAAGTGCTAAGTCACTAAATTCTACGGAAAATCGGACAGCACCTCCTTTGTTTCTACTTACTTTGCCACCTTTTTCAAGGCCGAAATACAATAACCAACAGCCCCAATTGACTCACAACAATATAGAAGGTAGTCGATACAAATGAAAAACTAAACAGCCCCGATTGGCTCGAATTTGAAAGTAGTCCAAATTCGGCCGCCTGAGTTCAACCATACCAATTCTTATCAAATTCCATTTCAATCCAAAATGGTAGCATAACATGATATCAAGTCGCATTTGATTAAAATAACCATAATCCTCAAGTAAACAACATGCGACGATTTCTAATAAACGACGAATTAGTAATCCAACTTCAAGTGACTAATATAACATTTGATTTAAGCTACAAGCAATCCATAATACTTATGAACTTCAACATATCAAATTCATGCTATCAACACGTAAAGCTAACAACAACAACATATATATAATCTTGTAACACTAATTAAGAGACAAGATTATACCTCAACGAATCTCGATCAATTCCAAATCCAAGTCGCTCCTTAGCAACTTAGAGACTCTTGAAGACACTTCAATCCGACTTGAGACCCTTAGAACCCTACCAACAACTTTCCTCAAACTTCCAATCCAAAACCTAGAAAGCCACTAGGTTTTCACTTTGCGACTAATACGAAAACTCTCTTTTTAAGGATTTTTCTATTGAGATATGCTTACACTACCCTCAAGAACCTTGGTTTAAAGTGTGGAGTTGAATGGACAAGGAACAAATTTTTCATTCTTCTTGGACCCAAACCGAGAGCTTATGCTTGTTCTTCCAATTTGTGTAAATTTTGGCTAAGTATGGAACTTGTCTCACTACTAGTAGTATTATAAAGGGACATGGAGGGTCAAGATGTAACCAAATGGGTGGCTAGGATGAGGTCTCATTTAATATCAAGCCTTGTGGGTCCTTGACCAAGTCAACTTTCTCAAGCTTGACTACAAGCAAGACTTGTCTTCCTAACAAGGGTCAAATGACCATTGTGTCCATGCTCAATTTCGTCCAAGGCATTCTAAGGGGGGGTGACACGTGTCGCCCTCCCATTCGACACAATGTTCATTTTCCGACAATCTCATAATTCCGATAAATTTTTACAAGTCTCAAATCTCTTCACTTGTGAGTTCTTACGTACGTTCTTAAAACACGTCCTGTAAACACGGGGTGTAACATAAGTGTTAAGCGCTGAGACAGTTTTAATAAATAAGTAAGTATGTTATTAGTAGACGTGTTAAAAACAAGTCATTGCAGCGTTAAGTGAAAAAGGTATCGACAACAATTATTATATTGAAATGATTAGCACGCCATCTGCATAGAGACTAATATATAACCAATTTGTTTTAAATTTTCTAGTTCACAACTGATTAGATAAAATTTCATGATATAATTACTCTCGGCTCATATAAGTATTAATTAGGAAAATTCAGATCCGTTATCACCAATCAAATACAGGATAATTGGAAATATTTGAGGTATGTGAAACTATCCTTTCTTCTTCTAGCATGATTTTTTTATACAATGAATGTACGGTGAACGTACATAGTACTTTTGGGTTCAAGTCCCTAATGATATATGACATGACTCTTTTTATAAAATAAATGTACGGTGGACGTACATAGTACTTTTAGGTTCAAGTCACTAATGATATATGACATGACTCTTTTTATAAAATGAATGTACGGTGGACGTACATAGTACTTTTTGGTTCAAGTCCCTAATGATATATGACATGACTGTTTTTATAAATGAATGTACGGTGCACATACATAGTTCTTTTGGGTTCAAGTCCCTAACATTACATGATATGATAGTGCCTTGGGTTTCTAATTGAAAGTTATCCTATCTATGTCATTGAGAGTCAAAAGATGATTTTAAATTTCATATGGTTGCTTATGATAGCTGTGCACAATCCCATATATGTTCGTCGTGTCCTTCAGTAGAGGGTCGGGAAATATAAGTAGATGATTCCATGGACATGTATCCAATGCGAGTATAGATACTCATGACAGTAGATATGGTTTCATGGATATGTATCCATGATGCGAGTATAGATACTCATGACAGTAGATATGATTCCATGGATATGTATCCATGATGCGAGTAAAAATACTCATGACAGTAGATATGATTCCATGGACATGTATCCATGATGCGAGTATAAATACTCATGACAGTAGATATGATTTCATAGACATATATCCATGATGCGAGTATAGATACTCATGACAGTATATGATTCCATGGACATGTATCCATGATGCGGGTATAGACACCCATGATGGTATATGATTATATGGACAGATATTTATGATTTTGATATGACTCTCATGTTAAAAATGTACAGTTGACTCTCTATTCTTACAAGGTACAATTGACTCCTATATTATATGACACGGTTGGATCTGGTATTTGATTTTCATACTTGTCCCTATCATTCTTTGGCCAGTTTTGATTTTAATTTATGTACTTTATGTTTACATACTTAGTACATTATTGTACTGACCCCCTTCGGGGGGCTGCGTCATGCCCGCAGGCATAGGTACTCAGTTGGGTGATTCACGAGCTTAGGATCCTTGCTCAGCTTTTTGGGATAGCTCCATTGTTCCGGGGCTAGTTATTTTGGTACATGTCTTCCATTATGGCTTATGTATATTCAGGGGTACGGCGGCGCCTTGTCCCGTCAATAGTTCATTGTCTTACTCTTAGAGGTCTGTAGTCATGTGTGGGTTGGACACGTACAGTTGTAATTCATTTGGATATTTCTTTATGAAGTTGCGGCCTTGTCGGCTTGCCTAGTTTTTTTTTAAAAAGATTGTGAGTTGTTCTTAAGCTTCCACTGATTATATGTGATGTGTGGGTATAAGGGTTCCCAGGTAGAGTACCAGTCGCGGCCCATTGGCTCGGGTCATGACAAAGGTGGTATCAGAGCAGTTAGTCATCGAAATGTCTACAGACCGTGTGCAGTAGAGTCTTGGTTATCGGTGTGTTGTGCACCACACCCATAAACATGAGGCTACAGTGCATTTAGGATTGGTTTCTATTTTCTTTAATCTAAGATTTGTGATAGAGCTGTGTTGTTAGGGTAGTCCCTCTCTAACGTATTATTGTGGTTGCAGTTATGTTCCAAAAGAAGCGACAGCGACCCAGAAGGGAATATATGGACCTTGTGTACAGGCTGGTAAAATTGTTGTATAGTTGGTATGATGAGGACATACATCTATATGGACATATTATTTACGTCTATGTGTGTGTTGTCTGATGTGATTTGTGGTTATCATGAGTTGTTGAGCTTTAGTAACTGTTTGAAAGGTATAGTGATTTATACCCCGACTGTTGATATGCCAGAAGGGCAAATGATTATGAGATTACGAGGAGCTACCTTACTCATGTACATAAGAGATAATGTAAGATTGGGACATGGAGTAATTGAGGATCTTAGAATATGGGATAATTGTTGAGGCCTTAGATATACAAGGCCTTCTTGAGTAAAATATTTTATGTGTGATCTTGGTTAAAGTACATAGTATATGTGAAGTATATTAGTTGTGATGATTCATTGGGTTGAGTATAAACCACTTGTGATCGTTGTTGATGTTGTTGAGCCGATTGGAAATGGTATTACCGATTTTAAAGGAACTGCAATAGGACCTTATGAATGTGACTTTGATTACAAAGGAAGTACAATGTGCTAAGGACTATCAGAGGTGGAATGAGACTATGTGTTATATTTTGGCCCTGTGTGGCATCGTTGTGTTGCTAAGTATAGGTTGATAGGTATAGTTAAAGGAGACTATGCAGAAATGGTTATAGTTTGAGACCTATTATGAACATTCGAGGATGAATGTTTCTAAGGGGGGAAGAATGTTACACCCCGTGATTCCAAGGCAAGGAAATGAGAACGAAAGTTAGGAGATAAGATTTGAATGTTGGAAGGAAAGTATAGTCACATTTTCGATAGGGAATTTTTTTTGATACAATAAATGTGACGACGAGAAGTAGTACTAGTATTGAATTCTTTCCAATAGAGTGTGGGCAGAAAAAGCAGAAAAAGCAGAAAAGGAGCTCTCAAAACAAAAAGGACGAAAGTTGGCAGAACAAGATGAAAAAGGCTGCGACCAGCGATCGGATTGCAGGACCGTGGTGCCATAACTCGAGCAGCCCACGATGCTTTCAAAGACCGTGGTGACATCCTGCAGCACCGCGGTGCCGAGGCGGAAAATTTCCAAGTCCGAGATATTTTGTGACAAGTGGACAAGTGGGGTTCATGGGTCCCCATCCACTTGTATAGATGTATGTTGGAAGACTTGGAGTCTCACAATTGTCTTCATCCAAACCCTCTTCTCCCTTCTCTTCTCCTAAAACCCTTAAGAATCCCATAGCCAAGTGAAGAACAAGATCAGTTTATTTTCCAAGATTAAGCTCTTTAACCAAGTTCTACGAAAGGTTAACCCTCCATAACTGTCACGACCCGAAACCGGGCCCGCGACTGGTGCCTTACCCGGGCACCCAAGTAGTCAAACAACATCAGAGAAAATCAGCGGAAATTAAAACTCATACATGATAACCAATGAAAAGAGAAAACAGGCTAACCAAGCGGTTACCTTTTCTGAAAAAATAACTAAACACTGAGCGATTACAATCACCTTGCAACGATTACTACAGACCTCTAAGAATTTTTATAACATCTCTGACGGGACAGGGCCCCGCCATACCCCTGAATGTACAAAAAGTTCTACAACTTCAGGGAACCGTACCAAATGACAAAGTCTCCGAAGGAATGGAGCTTTCTGAGAACTGAACAGCGATCCAAAGGGTGCGGATCAACAAGCGATGTATCTCAACCTGCGGCATGAACGCAGCCCCCCGAAGGGGGTCAGTACAACAGGTACCGAGTATGCGAAACAGAAAAAAATACTGTAAATGAAATCATAATAGTCTATAAGGAAAACAGGAGACATGTATGATAACCAAACTACAGTACACCACGTATATCTGATTCTACCAAATCAAATCACATCAAGTCGGACTCACGCGAAAGATCATTACTCAAAGTGGACGCATACTCGTGGGCTACCCAACGTGTCGGTATGTCCAACCCAATAACAAGATAGTACTCACAGTGGACGCATACTCGTGGGCTACCCAACGTGTCAGTATGTCCCAACCAATAACAAGATAATACTCACTGTGGACGCATACTCGTGGGCTACCCAACGGGTCAGTATGTCCAAACAAATACCCAGATAATACTCGCGTGGACGATACCGTGGGCTACCCAACGTGTCGGTATGTCCAAACCGGTTTACAAGATAACACTCCAATGGAAGCATACGTGGGCTACCCAACGTGTCGATATGTCCCAAAGGATCAATATAGTGGAAGCATACCCGGGCTACCCAACGTGTCGATATGTCCATCATACCACCCGATCCGCTCCAGGCCTCGAGACTACAGAGCACAAAGTCAAACACTTGCACAACAACAAAACTATCACCACAAGCACAGACAGGTTACACACAACTCAAAGTACCTTCGTTTAAGTCAACAAACCGGGTTCCAACCCCAAAATACTACATTCTTTCCTACCTTCAAAGACCTCTCTTTACGTAGAAACCATACGATACTATCACACGTAGTATCACACACATTCATGTTTAAAACACGACTTCAAACACAATTAACATAACGTCAAGTATACCTTTTAAAAGTCCAAGTAATTAACTCCTTTAAGGTCAAGTATTCCTACCTTTTAAAACCAAGTCATTTACTTTTCCTTAAGAAAAGTTCGATATTTGAAAACAAGTGATTTATACTTTCAAACTCAAGTTACTTCTCTTTTCCAAAATCCAGTACATTATCCTTTGCAATCCATTAAGTTCATTCTTTGGAATTTTAAGAAAAGTCAGAACTTGTTATCAATGATTCTCATTTAGCGACCATGATCTAGGAAATGTAATATCATTTTGTCTTATCTTAGTTTCTATGCAGATGGAGGTTTCTCTTGGTTTTAATATAATCAATTAGTGAAACCATTTCCTTTATTAGCATTTGCGATGGTGTGTTCGATACTTGTTCCCACTTTCGAAATCCATTTCACATTCTTATGCCGTTATACCTAACTTCCCATAAAGCTAGTATAACTCTTAAGTTTTCAAAAACCAAGTATTACTCATTACTCACGAATGAGATTTTACAACTTTTGAATACATTACACAACTTTCACAATTCTAAGTTAAGTCTCTTATCTTCTACCAATCAACACCCGTTCTTTTACTCACATAAAGTTGTTATAACTAACTTCCCATAAAGCCGTTATAACCCCTTTATGTTTTAAACCAACCAATTACCACTATAAACATTTATGAGACCAATAGGGCTCATTCTTTAACCACCAAGTACCCGTTACCAACGGATAAGACTTTACTACTATTTTCACACAATGAAGCCCTTAACACTTCATATCAAATCAAGGCACAAAAGGGAAATCAAATTCCTTTAACACTCGTGCGTCTACCGCACTATATATTTTACAAATAGTCAATCAAGAGGATAGGAAGAATCACGTACCTCATGACGATTGTCGACACTAAGCAAAATGCTCCACGATGCTATCTCCTTAAGAAGAATATGCTACACGTAGTACTTCAATCCTATAAGGGCCATAAAACGTCTATCAAACTCTAGTTTCGAACGTAGAGTAAACTAAGTACAAGGCCCCTACATTCTACGGAAATTACTACCTTTATCCAAGGTCGAAAACAGTAACCCATTCTAAACCCTTTTCAATTCTCTTTCAATTCAAGTTTTAGGTTAACATGATGTCTAACCCTAAACATCTTCAACTACCACAATTTCCCCTCTATACAACATGCAACGACTAACTTTGTCACCAAAAGGTAGTTACAATCTTAAGGCTAACATGCCCACTTCGGTTTTCCACAGGACAACAAGATCCAAATCCATGCAACTCAACTACAACAGCCTCAGGCTCACAATTCTATACAAACTTAACTATAACAGCCTCGGGCTCACAATCTATACAAACTGAAATATAACAGCCTCAGGCTCACAGATCTATACTACTATCACAAGTACTAACTCAAATCCAAGAGAAGGGAAACTCTTACCTTTTGGAAAGCCCACAAAAGCCCTTTCCTACCACTTCTTCCGTCAACTCATCCACCAGCGCTTCCCACAAGTTTACCCACACTTTCCTTCATGCCGCTGACAATCTCTCCTAAGGCAAGGTTTTCTTCAAAAACTAGAGAGAAGGGAGAGGGTTTTCTCTTGGGAGGGTTTGATAGAAATGGCCAAGTCTTCCAAGACTTGGCCCAAAGTATGCCTCTTTTATTTGGTCAAAGGATGGGAGGGACACTTGTCACCCTCCCATAGGCTCTTTTATAAAATATCCCGATTTTTAGCCTTTTCATGAAAATCCGCCTTGGCGCCCAGCCCCGCGGCGCCATGGCGCTATACTTCAGAAATTAATTTGAACCGCGCGCGCCGCTTTCGGCGCGCGGCGCCCAACACCGCGGACTCAGACAATCAGCGCGCGCTTCGCTTCCGGCGGCGCTGAACCCCGAACCGAAATCAACGCTTTACTTGATGCGCCAAACTTGAAGCGCCATAACTTTTGACTCGATGTCCTATCGATGAATGGTTCGTTGCGTTGGGACCTAGATTCAACGGACTACACACTAGGCCTTTTAAACACCTTACAATCCTTGACAACTGGGGTCCAACACTCCAAAGTAAACTCAAAATTCTTCCAACACATGTTTGTCAACTAATCTATCTTCTAGAATTTACGGGGTGTAACATTCTTCCCCCCTTAGAAACATTCGTCCCGAATGTTCCTTCTGAGTCTCCAAAACGCCTGCGCCGGTATAGTCTTCACTACTATACCTACCAAAACTCAATTATGCCTCTCATGGCCATAATATAAAAATCACGCCAACTCACAGTTCCCGCTAACGAGAAATCACCTCTAACGTGCAAAACACCACTATTTTCTCCTCCCGGTCTAAAGGATACTCTCCTCTCTGCGTACCTTGTACACTCACACCCTTTTCTAGTACCGTTCGCAATTCGATCCTACTTCCGTTTCTACCACCTTGGAGTCACTACCTCCAACTCGGCCATCTTACTAATCCACGTCATGGAAGCTACCACTTCCATTACAAACTACCCATGGAATCATCACACAAAACTCCATGAATATCATACACTCCGACAAAGATTAACAGTAAAGTCTCCTACCCAAGACGGCCTTACATCTAAGGCCTCAACTGTTATAATTTCTAAGGTTCAAAATTTTTCTCATCAACAAACTTACCCTCTTTATTGCCCAAGCTCCCAAATCACATTATTTACACAAAGCTACCCGAACATAGCACTCAACACATCCCCACAACATCAATGCATACAATACTCTAGAGGGTTAAGAATATACCTGTAACTATTGCTTCACCTCCCTTCTTGTCGCTCTACTCATGTTCTTTCCAACACGACGCACAACGGAGGAGGTGAATCGCCCGATCGAAGGTGAATCTCAACCTCCGCGCTATCTGGTGGGACAATTCCGCGCAAAATGGCGGTGGCGCATGTAAAGCGATTCCCTATTAGCGACACTCCATCGTGGAGCCTACCACAATGGTCCAACGAGGTAAGGGTGGTCCCATCCGACTAGCATCCCCGATCCCCAAAACGAAACCTTGGAGCTGGACCTGCTCCCGAATTTCCGAGCGTCGGCGGCGAGGTGGAGCACTCCGTCTTGGCGGGCGCATAACTAACTTGCTGCGAGTGCTGCGCCGAAAGGTCACCAAAGGACCTGCGCCTTGGCCTACTCGCTGATCTTGGTCATTCCGCCGACTCTACGTGCCTCGCATCGAGTGCACGAGCTGCGTGCGGGCAATGTCCATGCGGTGAAGAGCTACTCGAGCAACTCTCGCCAAATAGTCATCAAGCCACGTGACATAGCGGTGCACTCTGTCCTCCATGTCGGCTACTAACGCGGGGCGTCCGAGCTAGTGAGTTAAACTCCACGTTGTACTCTCAACCGACGCGCGGATCGCCTCAACATCAAAAATCTGCCGGCGAGTCCTCGCCGTATCCGTGGAGGCAAGAAATGTGCAAGAAATGCCTCAGAGAACTCGTCCCGTCTCGGAAGTGCATGCCCTCCCGGGACAGCTCACGAATCAAACGATCGGCTGCGGTATCACGCGGCCGATGCGAACCTAGGACCACCGACTCGGTCTCCGATGCCTTGATCACTCTCGTGATCGGCTATCGCCGGATGAACTCCTGCGGATCATCCTCGTGCCTCGACAGTAGAACTCTGGCGGGCCTGACTCGAGAAAGTCCCGACCTCAAACTATCCGATCTGGGTGAACGGCTGGTACTCTGGGCCGCTGCGTCGGCCTATCCTCGTGTCGGCCTGACCACGCCAATAATCGGGCAACTCGCGTAACCCGTCTCCTGCTCCGGCCAGTGGGGTGGAGGCTCAGTCTTGTGGTCTCAGAGAGGCCGCCATTTGCTCTACTCGTAGCTCCTCTGCTTGCCGCCGCCGGGCCACGGTTGCCTTCGCGAGGCATAAGCGTAAAAACGAAACACGTCAGAGGGGTCCAACTTACAACACAGCTCTAAGGCACGATCTCAGTATGAGAAGAATAGAAACCAATCTAAATGTCATGACCTCTCGATTATAGATGTGGTGCACAACACATCGATAATCAAGACTACTTAGACACGATGCAGTAGACACTTTCCGAGGACTAAGCGCTCGATACCACTGGCCACGACCCGAACGGGCCGCGGTGCCTTACCCGGCACCCAGTAGTCAAACAACATCGAGAAAATCAGCGGAAATTAAAACTCATACATGATAACCAATGAAAAGAGAAAAGCAAGCTAACTAAACGGTTACCTTTCCGAAAAAATAACTAAACACGAGCGATTACAATCCCGCTTGCAAGATTACTGCACCTCTAAGAATTTTTATAACATCTCCGACGGGACAGGGCCCGCCATACCCCGAATGTACAAAAGTTCTACAACTTGAGGAACCGCACCAAATGACAACCTCTCCGAAGGAATGGAGCTTCGAGAATCGAACAGCGATCCAAAGTGCGGATCAACAAGCGATGTATCTCAACTGCGGCAGATGAACGCGGCCGAAGGGGTCGATAACAAAAGTGCGAGTATGCGAAGCAGAAAAATCGTAAATGAAATCATAATAGTCTATAAGGAAAACAGGAGACATGTATGATAACCAAACTACTGAGACACCACGTATATCTGATTACCAAATCAAATCACATCAAGTCGTGGACTCACGCGAAAGATCATTACTCAAAGTGGACGCGATACTCGTGGGCTACCCAACGTGTCGGTATGTCCAACCCAATAACAAGATAGTACTCCGTGGACATACTCGTGGGCTACCCAACGTGTCGGATGTCCCAACCAATAACAAGATAATACTCAGTGGGCCGCATGCGATACTGGGCTACCCAACGTGTCGGTATGTCCAAACAAATACCGGATAATACTCACGTGGGCGCATACTCGTGGGCTACCCAACGTGTCGGTATGTCCAAACCGATTTACAAGATAACACTTAATGGAAGCATACCCGGGCTACCTAACGTGTCGATATGTCCCAAAGGATCAATATAGTGGAAGCATACCCGTGGGCTACCCAACGTGTCGATATGTCCATCATACCACCCGATATCCAGGCCCTCGTCGAGAGACTCGGTAGCACAAAGTCAAACACTTGCACAACAACAAAACTATCACCACAAGCACGCATGGGTTACACACAACTCAAAGTACCTTCGTTTAAGTCAACAAACCGGGTTCCAACCCCAAAATACTACATTCTTCCTACCTTCAAAGACCTCTCTTTACGTAGAAACCATACGATACTATCACACGTAGTATCACACACATTCATGTTTAAAACACGTCTTCAAACACAATTAACATAACGTCAAGTATACCTTTTAAAAGTCCAAGTAATTAACTCCAATAATGTCAAGTATTCCTACCTTTTAAAACCAAGTCATATACTATTCCCTTAATAAAACTTCGATATATGAAAACAAGAGATTTATACTATAAAAATCAAGTTAATTATCTATTCCAAAATCCAAGACATTATCCTTTGCAATCCATTAAGTTCATTCTTTGGAATTTTAAGAAAAGTCGAACTTGTTATCAATGATTCTCATTTAAGCGACCATGATCTAGGAAATGTAATATCATTTTGTCTTATCTTAGTTTCTATGCAGATGGAGGTTTCTCTGGTTTTAATATAATCAATTAGTCGAAACCATTTCCTTTATTAGCGACTGATGGTGTGTTCGATACTTGTTCCCACTTTCAAATCCATTTCACATTCTTATGCCGTTATACCTAACTTCCCATAAAGCTAGTATAACTCTTAAGTTTTCAAAACCAAGTATTACTCATTACTCACGAATGAGATTTTACAACTTTTGAATACATTACACAACTTTCACAATTCTAAGTTAAGTCTCTTATCTTCTACCAATCAACACCCGTTCTTTTACTCACATAAAGTTGTTATAACTAACTTCCCATAAAGCCGTTATAACCCTTTATGTTTTAAACCAACCAATTACCACTATAAACATTTATGAGACCAATAGGGCTCATTCTTTAACCAAGTACCGTTACCAGCGGATAAGACTTTACTACTATTTTCACACAATGAAGCCCTTAACACTTCATATCAAATCAAGGCACAAAAGGAAATCAAATTCCTTTAACACTCGGCGTCTACACTATATATTTTACAAATAGTCATGCTGAAGAGGATAGGAAGAATCACATACCTCGCGACGATTGTCGACACTAAGCAAAATGCTCCACAGTACTATCTCCCTTAAGAAGAATATGCTACACGTAGTACTTCAATCCTATAAGGGCCATAAGCGTCTATCAAACTCTAGTTTCGAACGTAGAGTAAACTAAGTACAAGGCCCCTACATTCTACGGAAATTACTACCTTTATCCAAGGTCGAAAACAGTAACCCATTCTAAACCCTTTTCAATTCTCTTTCAATTCAAGTTTTAGGTTAACATGATGTCTAACCCTAAACATCTTCAACTACCACAATTTCTCTATACAACATGCAACGACTAACTTTGTCACCAAAAGGTAGTTACAATCTTAAGGCTAACATGCCCACCCGGTTTTCCACAGGACAACAAGATCCAAATCCATGCAACTCAACTACAACAGCCTCAGGCTCACAATTCTATACAAACTTAACTATAACAGCCTCGGGCTCACAATCTATACAAACTTAAATATAACAGCCTCAGGCTCACAGATCTATACTACTATCACAAGTACTAACTCAAATCCAAGAGATGGAAACTCTTACCTTTTGGAAAGCCCACAAAAGCCCTTTCCTACCACTTCTTCGTCAACTCATCCACCGCGCTTCCCACAAGTTTACCCACACTTTCCTTCATGCCGCTCAACAATCTCTCCTAAGGCAAGGTTTTTCTTCAAAAACTAGAGAGAGAAGGGGAGAGGGTTTTCTCTTGGGAGGTTTGATAAGAAATGGCCAAGTCTTCCAAGACTTGGCCTAAAGTATGCCTCTTTTCATTGGTCAAAGGATGGGAGGACACTTGTCACCCTCCCATAGGCTCTTTTATAAAATATCCACGATTTTTAGCCTTTTCAGAAAATCCGCGCTTGGCGCGCGGCCCGCCGCGGCCATGGCCTATACTCGAAATTAATTTAGCACGCGACCGCGCGCGCCCTCGCTTCCGGCGCGCTTCAACACCCGCGGACTCCCAGTACAATCGGCGCGGTCTCGCTTCCGGCTGGCCAACCCACGAACCGAAATCACGCTTACTTGATCGCGCCAAACCTGAAACTGCCATAACTTTTGACTCCGATGTCCTATCGACGAATGGTTCGTTGCGTTGGGACCTAGATTCAACGGACTACACACTAGGCCTTTTAAACACCTTACAATCCTTGACAACTGGGGTCCAACACTCCAAAGTAAACTCAAAATTCTTCCAACACATGTTTGTCAACTAATCTATCTTCTAGAATTTACGGGGTGTAACAATAACAAGTGGTCACATTTTTTGTTACACCCCGTATTTACAGGACATGTTTTAAGAACGTACGTAAGAACTCGCAAGTGTTAAATTTGAGACTTGTAAAAATTTCTCGGAATTATGGAATTGTCGGAAAACGTATTATTGTGACGAATGGGAGGGCGACATGTGTCACCCCCCTTATGTTGTCTTGGACGAATTGAAGCATGGACACAATGGTCATTTGACCCTTGTTTGGAAGACTAGTCTTGCTAGTAGTCAAGCTTGAGAAGGTTGACTAAGTCAAAGGGTCCAAGTCTTGATATTTTATAAGATTTCATCCAAATCACCCATTTGTCCACACCTCGACCCTCCATGTCCCTTATAATACTACTAGTAGTGAGAGAGCCCAACACTTAGCAAAAATTTACAAAAAATTGGATGAACATAGGCATAAGCTCTCGGGTTCACCATTAGGAAGAAGGAAAAATTTTCGTTTCTTGTTCATTCAACTCCACACTTTAAACCAAGGTTCATGAGTGTTATGTAAGTGTATCTCAATAGAAAAATCCCGGAAAAAGAGAGTTTACGTATTAGTCGCAAAGTGAAAACCTAGTGGCTTTCTAGGTTTTGGATTGGACGTTTGAAGGAAAGTTGTTGGTATGGTGCTAAGGGTCTCAACAAGCGGATTGAAGTGTATTGGAGAGGTTCTAAACTACTAAGGAGCGACTTCGGATTGGAATTTGGATTAAGGATCGTCGAGGTATAATCTTGTTCTTTGAAAGTGTTACAAGATTATTTATTGTTGTTGTTAGCTTTACATGTTGCTAGCATGAAGTTGATATGTAGAAGTTTATAATGATTATGGATCGATTTTAGCCTTGGAAATCCGATATGTAATGTAAGCCATGTTAAGTTGGATTACTAATTGATCGCTATTAGAATAGTCGCATGTTAAATTACTTGAAGATTATGGTTTATATTATCAAATACGACTTGATATCATGTTATGCTACCAATTCGGATTGAAATGGAAATTTGATAAGAATTGGTAAGGTTGAACTCAAGGTGGTGAATTTGGACTTTTAGTTTGTTTTTCATTTGTATTGGACTACTTTCCAAAATGTGAGCCAATTGGGGTTTAGTTTTTATTTGTATTGAGTACCTTATAGAAATTGTGAGCCAATTGGGGCTGTTTGGTTATTGTATTCGGCCTTGAAAAGGTGGCAAAGTAAGTAGAAACAAAGGAAGTCTTTGTCCGATTTTCCGTAGAATTTGGCGACTTAGCACTTAGAATATTCTACGTTTGAAGTAAGAGGTTAATGGACATATTGTGACCATTATAGGTTGAAGTACTAAGTATAGCGTATCCCATTGGGAGAGTGGAATAGCTATCAAGGTTGAAGTACTTTGGAGCATTTTGCTACGTGTCGATAATCGTCGCGAGGTATGTGAACCTCTTCCTTCCTTTGGCATGATCCTATGTATGGAATATACTTGTGGTATCATTTCATGTTTCCTTACTCTTAGAAGTTAAGAGGTAGTTATGTGATTTACTCTATGTAGAACTTTTCCTATCTTTTGAGCATGACTAGTTGCACGTATGTAGTGCAGTAGACGTCTGAACTATGATATTCTTTACTTGTTTTATGTAATGCCAAGTCGGGTGGGTTAGGAGATTAACTCACTTCTTTGAAAATAGTAAGGATGTCTTAAGTTGATTTTAAAGTTAAGGGACTTGAAGAGTTTTAAAGTATGTGATACTTGTCCTGTTTTAAACGTATAAGTCCCTTGGATAGGAAATTGTTTATGGCTAAGGTATAAAGTGAATATAACGGCTTTATGGGAAGTTAGTTATATTTGCCTTATGGAAAGATAAATGACTTGACTATGTAAAAGGCAACTTGATTTTACGCATCAATTGCCTAAGGTTTTATAATAAAAATGAGTTGATTTGGCTAATTTACGGCACTAATGAGAATAAGTATCGAACCAGCCACTGCAGTGTTAATAAAGGAAAATGTAATGACAATCCATTATGTTAAAACAAGTAGAAATACTCCATCTGCATAGAAGCTAAGATAAGACAAAATTGTATTACATTTTCTAGATCATGGCTACTTGAATAAGATCGTTATAAATAAGTATAACTTATTCACGACGCACCAAAGATTTGTTACTAATTTTAAAAGAGCTACGTATGAAGCTTTTAAGACTTTGAAACTTGTTTTCTTAAAAGTTAAGAGACTTGAAGTATTTTGAAAGTTAAGAGAATTGATTTGAATGTATAAATCTCTTAGTTATAAAAGGAATGAGTTTGTCTAAAACCATAAAGGGTTATAACGGCTTTATGGGAAGTTGGTTATAACGGCTTTATGGAAGGATAAGAGAATGGTTTTCTCTAATAACGAAATCAAGGAATAACTAGTATTAAGGAAGGGCAAATGGTTTTAAAGGTACCAATTGCTTAAGGTTTTTAATAAAGAAGTCACTTGATTTAGAAGCCGGTAATTGTATTTCTAAAAAGGTATTGTGACTTGTCTTGAAAAGTAGATATGACTTGATATTACGGTTATTAGTATCTTGGAAGTTTTTTTTAAAGAGAATCATTTTAGAGGACTAGAGGCACGTAGTACGTTGGGTTAAATTCCCGGATTTTATAATGACACGATTAGTGCCTTAAGTAAACAAAAATGAGAGTGTATATGAACATGCTAATAAGAAGTTAGGGGATTTCTTAACTTGCTTATGTTATGTATGATAAGTCGGTAGTGCTTATGTTATGTATGATAAACCGGTAGGGCTTATGTTATGTATGATGGTCGGTTGAGTCAGGGTAAGAGTATAAGTGAGGGGTAAACCCCCAAGACGCTGTACCACCTGCTTTATGTGTTGTTTGTGGCCGTCGAGATAGGGTAAGAGTATAAATGAGGCAAGCCCAAGACGTTATACCACCTTCTCCAGGGTAAGAGTATAAATGAGGGGCAAGCCCCAAGACGTTATACCCCCTGCTTTACCACCTTCTCCAGGGTAAGAGTATAAATGAGGGGCAAGCCCCAAGACGTTATACCACCTGTTTTGATTGATATTATGGGCGTGAGACCCATGGTTATGTTTTACACTTTCAGCTGTCGACAGTGATGGGGGATTCCACGGGCATGCTTTGATATTAGTGTGACTTGATCGCGTCCAGTCGGGGGTAGTATATGTGTCCCTCCGTAGTGGGCGGGCTATGTTATGAAAGATAAGTAAGTTATATGGTAATGAACCTAATGATTCTTTTTCTAAATAATGCGTAAGAATGTGACTATAACTTTTATTGGGAATGGAAAGGATAATAAGGCACGCTTAAGTTCATAAGTGGTAATGACACGCGAGGATCCGGTATGTATTTTTATACTTGTCCTTGTCATTCTTTTATCTGATTATGATTTGTTTATCAGACGTTATATTCTGTTCCATATTCGATACTGTTGTCGACCCTTCTCAAGGCGTTCATGCCCGCAGTTTTAGGTACTAGTTGGCGATCCTCGCTCTTAGGATCTCGGTTCGCTTTTAGAGAAAGCTCCATTTGCTCGGAGGCTTATCTCTTGTACAGTTTCCGAGGTAGTAGATTCATGTATATTCAGGGGTATGGCGGGGCCCTGTCCCGCCACAGTTGTTATGTTAAAACTCTTAGAGGTCTGTAGTCACATATGGTGGGTCAGTTTGTAAAAAGAAATGAGGCAACTGCTTCGGTTGTTTTTATATATGTTCAGGGAGGTAGCCTTCGGCTAACTCGTTGTTTTACTTACGATGTTTTATTTTTAAGTTTCATGTATGTTCCGCTGATTTTCTCTCGATGTTTACTCGTAGGGTGCCTGGTAGGGCACGATCGCGATCGGTCGGTCGTGACAAAAGTGGTATCGAGCGCTTAGTCCTCGGAAAGTGTCTACAGACCGTGTCTAGTAGAGTCTTGATTATCGATGTGTCGTGCACCACATCTATAATCAGGAGGCTGCAGGACATTTAGGATTGGTTTCCATTCTTCTCACTCTGAGATCGTGCCATAGAGCTGTGTTGTTAGGGTCGTCTCGCCCTAACGAGTTATGTTGATTGCAGCTACGAGAAAGGCAGCAGTGACCCAGGAAGGACTATGTGGATTGCGTATCCAGGTTGGTAATGATTATAGTATAGTTGGTATTGTGACATACCTCTATACGGAGTTATGTATGAGGGTCATTTATGGGTTGCCTAGAATGGTTTTAGATTTACCAAGAGTGGTAAAGACTAACTAGATACCGGGAAGGTATGGAATAGTTAATGAATTTTTCGCCAAGGTCTTGTGTCTTATTTTGAGATAATTGGGAAAGGATGAGCTGTCTGATAGGGTAGTGGACCCTTAAGAAGCCATGTTAAGGAACCTAATGGAATGTCATGTTAATAGATTAAGCGGCGTAGTAGGCTTAAGAGAATTGTACGGACGAGGCCTGTATAGAGTAAGTAATGGTTGTTGTGATTGAGACAACATGGTTATGGTTTTACGAGAAGTTTTTATACCCGTTATTGGGGATTGGTAAGGTAGGCTTGGAGCATGGAAATTGCGAGCCTAAGAATATTGATAACTGCCGAGACCTTAGATGTATAAGGCCTTCTCTGGCAATAAGATTTTAAGTCAGACCAAGGATAAGAGTTAAGTGCGACGCTGAGTAGGGTCGAGGACACATTCTGGGTCTCCCATATCCTGGAATGGAGTGGGATCAGTTGGTAGTAGTTCCGCCACGTGGGGTCACGGCAAGCGCCCAAGTCTAGTTAATTGTTTTACTGGGTTCGTGGACGCGTTCCACCGAACCAGTCATGGCGGAAATGGCCTTATATTGTTTTATAGAGTTACTCCCAAGATTTGAGGCCGTAATCGTATGGAAGTTATGTATGTATGCTAGTATGAGTTGGAAGTACGAAAAGATAATCCTTTTGGGCTTAAGATGGGCCAGTGCAGCGTGTACAAGGTATTAGGGCCATGTGTGGCATTGTTGGTATGACGGGGTTGTGAAAGGAAACTATGTCGCAAATTATAAGGATTGACTCCGAAAGAACATTCGGGGACGAATGTTTCTAAGGGGGGAAGAATGTTACACCCCGTAAATTCAAGAAGTTAAGATAAGTTGAAAAACATGTGTTGAGCGGATTGTGAGTCTATCTTGGAGTGTTGTACCCCAAGTTGTTAAGAATTTCAATGTGTTTAAAAAGCCTAGTGTGTAGTCCGTTAAATCTAGTTCCTAACGCAGCAAACCGTTCGTCGTTTGGGCATCGGAGTCAAAAGTTATGGAAGTTTCAAGTTTGGTGCGCAGTCAGGCAAAGCAGTGATTTCGGTTCAGTGCAGTACAAGGCCGGAATGTGGTCGCGGCGGTTGTCTGGGAGCCATGGGTTGCAGCGCGACTCGGAATCGGCGCGGCCGAATGCTGGAATTTTTTCAGTAGAGGCCTTGCGGCCGAGGCGAGGAATTTTCGCAGAAAGTGAAATCGGGGATATTTTCGAAAAAGAGCCTATGGGAGGGTGACAAGTGTCCCTCCCATCCTTTTGACCAGAAATGGGCCTATTTTAGGGCCAAGTCTTGGAAAGACTTGGCCATTTTCATTTCAAAACCCTCCCAATGAAAATCCTCTCCCTTCTCTCTAGATTCTTGAAGAAAACCTTGCCTTAGGAGAGATTGTTGGAGCGGCGGCAAGAAGGAAAAGTGTGGGTAACTTGTGGGAAGCGCTGGTGGATGAGTTTGACGGATAGGAAGTGGTTGAAAAGGGCTTTTGTGGGTTTTTCCGAAAGGTAAGAGTTTCCCTTCTCTTGGATTTGAGTTAATACTTGTGATAGTAGTTTAGATTTGTGAGCCTGAGGCTGTTATATTTAAGTTTGAATAGATTTGTGAGCCTGAGGCTGTTATAGTTAAGTTGGCTTAGATTTGGATCTTGTTGCCTTGTTGATTTCGACCTTGGGAAAGGTGGCAAGTTAATAGAAACAAAGGAGGTGCTGTCCGATTTTCCGTAGAATTTAGTGACTTAGCACTTAGGATATTCTACGTTTAAAGTAAGAGGTTAATGGACGTATTGTGACCATTATAGGTGGAAGTACTAAGTATAGCGTATCCTACTTGGAGAGTGGAATAGCTATCAAGGTTGGAGTACTTTGGAGCATTTTGCTACTTATCGACAATCGTCGCGAGGTATGTGAACCTCTTCCTTCCTTTGGCATGATTCTATGTATGGAATATACTTGTGGTATCATTTCATGTTTCCTTACTCTTAGAAGTTAAGAGGTAGTTATGTGATTTACTCTATGTAGAACTTTTCCTATCTTTTGAGCATGACTAGTTGCTCGTATGTAGTCTGATGACGTGCAAGACTATGACATTCTTTACTTGTTTTATGTAATGCCAAGTCGGGTGGGTTAGGAGATTAACTCACTTCTTTGAAAATAGTAAGGATGTCTTAAGTTGATTTTAAAGTTAAGGGACTTGAAGAGTTTTAAAGTATGTGATACTTGTTAGTTTTAAACGTATAAGTCCCTTGGATAGGAAATTGTTTATGGCTAAGGTATAAAGTGAATATAACGACTTTATGGGGAGTTGGTTATATTTACTTTATGGAAAGATAAATGACTTGTTTTATTGAAAAGGCAATTTGTTTTTAAGGCGTCAATTGCCTAAGGTTTTATAATAAAATGAGTCACTTGAGTTTTAAAGGTTGAGAGACTAATTGTATTTTTGAAAGTTATGAGAATTGATTTGAAAGTATTTAATACTTGGTTTCAAAAAGTAGAAGTCTCTTGGTTATAAAGGGAACGTGTTAGTCTAAACCATAAAGGGTTATAACGGCTTTATGGGAAGTTGGTTATAACGGCTTTATGGAAGATTAAGAGAATGGTTTTCTCTAGTAAAGTAATCAAAGGAATAACTTGTATTAAGGAAGGAAAAATTGGTTTAAAGGTACCAATTGCTTAAGGTTTTTAATAAAGAAGTCACTTGATTTAGAAGCCGGTAATTGTATTTCTAAAAAAGGTATTGTGACTTGTCTTGAAAGGTGAATAGGACTTGATACTACGGTTGTTAGTATCGGGGAAGTTTTATTTGGAAAGGAGTCTTTTGAAAAGAATGTACGTACGTAGTACTTTGGCTTGTTTAATTGAGAATAATTCTATGTGATGCCTTGATTAGTACTTTGGCTTGTTAAATGAGAATTATCCTATGTGTGCCTTGATAAGTACTTTGGCTTGGATAATTGAGAACTTGCCTATATGTGCTGGTAATAGCCTTTGAGTGCAAGTATTATGTCTTATTAAGTTGCCGCGACTCTCGGTTGAAGCGGTTTGTCTTGTTGTAAGTTCTTGGGACGTCAAGCGGTGATGTGGGATTCCACGGGTATGCTTCCGTTATTTGGAGTACTTGGGTTAAATTCCCGGATTCTTATAGAAGACATGGTAGTACCATTTGTTTGTGGCCGGTTGAGATAGGGTAAGAGTATAAGTGAGGTAGACCCCCAAGATGTTATACCATTCTCGTGTTAAGAGTATAAGTGATGGTAAACCCAAGACATTATACCCCGCTTGTTTTGAAAAATGGCCGGTTGAGATAGGGTAAGAGTATAAATGAGGCAAGTCCCAAGACGTTATACCACCTTCTCCCGGTAAGAGTATAAGTGAGGGTAGACCTCAGATGCTATACCACTGCTTGAACACGCTTTACCACCTTCTCCGGGTAAGAGTATAAGTGAGGGTAGACCTCAAGACGCTATACCAGGTGGGACTTGGTGTTCATGTATGCCTATTGGTGTATTATTATACCGGATGTCGCTGATGATGAAGAATTCCACGGCGGGATATATATATATGTATTGTGTATGTATGCGCAAGCGGTGAGGTGGGATGCCACGCGCGTCACGTGGGTATATTTTACACTAATAGCCGGCCGATGATGGGGATTCCACGGGCATGCTTTGATATTAGTGTGACTTGATCGCGTCCCAGATTGGGCCGGGTAGTATATGTGTCCCTCCGTAGTGGGCCGGGCTATGTTATGGAAGATAAGTAAGTTATATGGTAATGAACCTAATGATTCTTTTTCTAAATAATGTACGTAAGAATGTGACTATAACTTTTATTGGGAATGGAAAGGATAATAAGGCGTTTAAGTTCATGTGGTAATGACACGGCAGATCGGTGTGTATTTTTATACTTGTCCTTGTCATTCTTTTACGCTTATGATTTGTTTACTATACGTTATATTCATTCCATATTCAGTACTGTTATCGACCCCTTCGGGCTGCGTTCATGCCGCGCAGTTTTAGGTACCTGGTTGGCGATCCTTGCTCTTAGGATCTCGGTTGATTTTTAGAAAGCTCCATTTGCTCGGAGGCTTATCTCTTGTGCAGTTTTCCTGAGGTAGTAGATTCATGTATATTGTGGTATGGCGGGCCCCTGTCCGCCACGATTGTTATGTTAAAACTCTTAGAGGTGCTGTAGTCACATATGGTGGGTCGGTTTGTAAAAAGAAAGGCAACCGCTGCGGTTGTTTTTATATATGTTCGAGAGGTAGCCTATCGGCTAACTGTTGTTTTACTTACGATGTTTTATTTTTAAGTTTCATGTATGTTCCGCTGATTTTCTCGATGTTTACCGTAAGGGTGCCTGTAGGGCACGGCCGCGTCCCGGGTCGGGTCGTGACAAAAGTGGTATCGAGCGATTAGTCTCGGAAAGTGTCTACGAGCCGTGTCTAGTAGAGTCTTGATTATCGATGTGTGCGTGCACCACATCTATAATCGTGAGGTGCAGGACATTTAGGATTGGTTTCCATTCTTCTCACTCGAGATCGTGCCATAGAGGCGTGTTGTTAGGGTCGTCTCGCCTAACGAGTTATGTTGATTGCAGCCTACGAGAAAGCAGCGATGACGGAAGGACTATGTGGATTGCGTATCGGGTTGGTAATGATTATAGTATAGTTGGTATTGTGACATACCTCATACGGAGTTATGTATGAGGTCATTTATGGGTTGCCTAGAATGGTTTTAGATTTACCAAGTGGTAAAGACTAACTAGATCAGGGAAGGTATGGAATAGTTAATGAATTTTTCGCCAAGGTCTTGTGTCTTATTTTGAGATAATTGGGAAAAGATGAGTATGCCCGACAGGGTAGTGGACCCTTAAGAAGCCATGTTAAGGAACCTAATGGAATGTCATGTTAATAGATTAAGCGGCATAGTAGGCTTAAGAGAATTGTACGGACGAGGCATGTATAGAGTAAGTAATGGTTGTTGTGATTGAGACAACATGGTTATGGTTTTACGAGAAGTTTTTATACCCGTTATTGGGGATTGGTAAGGTAGGCTTGGAGCATGGAAATTGCGAGCCTAAGAATGCGATAGCCGAGACCTTAGATGTATAAGGCGCCTCCGCAATAAGATTTTAAGTCGGACCAAGGATAAGAGTTAAGTGCGGCCCGAGTAGGGTCGAGGACTGTGCAGGTCTCCCCATATCTGGAATGGAGTGGGATCAGTTGGTAGTAGTTCCGCCACGTGGCGAAGTCCACGAGGGCGCAAGGCCCAAGTCTAGTTAATTGTTTTACGGGTTCGTGGACGCGTTCCACCGGAACCAGGTCATGAAAGCCGGAAATGGCCTTATATTGTTTTATAGAGTTACTCCCAAGATTTGAGGCCAGAATCGGTATGGAAGTTATGTATGTATGCTAGTATGAGTTGGAAGTACGAAAAGATAATCCCTTTTGGGCTTAAGATGGACGGGTACGCGTGTACAAGGTATTAGGGTCATGTGTGGCATTGTTGGTATGACGGGGTTGTGAAAGGAAACTATGTCGCAAATTATAAGGATTGACTCCGAAAGAACATTCGGGGACGAATGTTTCTAAGGGGGGAAGAATGTTACACCCCGTAAATTCAAGAAGTTAAGATAAGTTGAAAAACATGTGTTGAGCGGATTGTGAGTCTATCTTGGAGTGTTGTACCCCAAGTTGTTAAGAATTTCAATGTGTTTAAAAAGCCTAGTGTGTAGTCCGTTAAATCTAGTTCCTAACGACAAACCGTTAAATCGTTTGGGCATCGAGTCAAAGTTATGGAAGTTTCAAGTTTGGTGTGCAGTCAGGCAAAGCAGTGATTTCGGTTGAAGTGCAGCATGGCGCCGAATGTAAGTCGCACGGCCGGTTGTCGGGAGCCAGCGGGGTTGCAGCGCGGCTCCGGAATCGTGCGCGGCGAATCTGGAATTTTTGAGTAGAGCCTTGGCCGTGTGAGGCAGCGCGCCGAGCGGAATTTTGCAGAAAGTGAAATCAGGGGATATTTTCGAAAAAGAGCCTATGGGAGGGTGACAAGTGTCCCTCCCATCCTTTTGACCAGAAATGGGCCTATTTTAGGGCCAAGTCTTGGAAAGACTTGGCCATTTTCATTTCAAAACCCTCCCAATGAAAATCCTCTCCCTTCTCTCTAGATTCTTGAAGAAAACCTTGCCTTAGGAGAGATTGTTGGAGCGGCGGCAAGAAGGAAAAGTGTGGGTAACTTGTGGGAAGCGCTGGTGGATGAGTTTGACGGATAGGAAGTGGTTGAAAAGGGCTTTTGTGGGTTTTTCCGAAAGGTAAGAGTTTCCCTTCTCTTGGATTTGAGTTAATACTTGTGATAGTAGTTTAGATTTGTGAGCCTGAGGCTGTTATATTTAAGTTTGAATAGATTTGTGAGCCTGAGGCTGTTATAGTTAAGTTGGCTTAGATTTGGATCTTGTTGCCTTGTTGATTTCGACCTTGGGAAAGGTGGCAAGTTAATAGAAACAAAGGAGGTGCTGTCCGATTTTCCGTAGAATTTAGTGACTTAGCACTTAGGATATTCTACGTTTAAAGTAAGAGGTTAATGGACGTATTGTGACCATTATAGGTGGAAGTACTAAGTATAGCGTATCCTACTTGGAGAGTGGAATAGCTATCAAGGTTGGAGTACTTTGGAGCATTTTGCTACTTATCGACAATCGTCGCGAGGTATGTGAACCTCTTCCTTCCTTTGGCATGATTCTATGTATGGAATATACTTGTGGTATCATTTCATGTTTCCTTCTACTCTTAGAAGTTAAGAGGTAGTTATGTGATTTACTCTATGTAGAACTTTTCCTATCTTTTGAGCATGACTAGTTGCTCGTATGTAGTGATGCAGTAGGCGTGCAAGACTATGACATTCTTTACTTGTTTTATGTAATGCCAAGTCGGGTGGGTTAGGAGATTAACTCTTCTTTGAAAATAGTAAGGATGTCTTAAGTTGATTTTAAAGTTAAGGGACTTGAAGAGTTTTAAAGTATGTGATACTTGTTCCGTTTTAAACGTATAAGTCCCTTGGATAGGAAATTGTTTATGTCTAAGGTATAAAGTGAATATAACGACTTTATGGGAGTTGGTTATATTTACTTTATGGAAAGATAAATGACTTGTTTTATTGAAAAGGCAATTTGTTTTTAAAGGCGTCAATTGCCTAAGGTTTTATAATAAAATGAGTCAACTTGAGTTTTAAAGGTTGAGAGACTAATTGTATTTTTGAAAGTTATGAGAATTGATTTGAAAGTATTTAATACTTGGTTTCAAAAGTAGAAGTCTCTTGGTTATAAAGTGAACGTGTTAGTCTAAACCATAAAGGGTTATAACGGCTTTATGGGAAGTTAGTTATAACGACTTTATGGAAGATTAAGAGAATGGTTTTCTAGTAAAGTAATCAAAGGAATAACTTGTATTAAGGAAGGAAAAATTGGTTTAAAGGTACCAATTGCTTAAGGTTTTTAATAAAGAAGTCACTTGATTTAGAGTGGTAATTGTATTTCTAAAAAGGTATTGTGACTTGTCTTGAAAGGTGAATAGGACTTGATACTACGGTTGTTAGTATCGGGAAGTTTTATTTGGAAAGGAGTCTTTTGAAAAGAATGTCGACGTAGTACTTTGGCTTGTTTAATTGAGAATAATTCTATGTGATGCCTTGATTAGTACTTTGGCTTGTTAAATGAGAATTATCCTATGTGTGCCTTGATAAGTACTTTGGCTTGGATAATTGAGAACTTGCCTATATGTGCTGGTAATAGCCTTTGAGTGCAAGTATTATGTCTTATTAAGTTGCCGCGACTCTCGGTTGAAGGGTCATTGTCTTGTTGTAAGTTCTTGGGACGTCGAAGCGGTGATGTGGGATTCCACGGGTATGCTTAGTTATTTGGAGTACTGGGTTAAATTCAGATTCTTATAGAAGACATGGTAGTACTTGTTTGTTTGTGGCCGGTTGAGATAGGGTAAGAGTATAAGTGAGGGGTAGACCCCCAAGATGCTATACCACCTTCTCCAGGTTAAGAGTATAAGTGAGGGGTAAACCCCCAAGACATTATACCCCCTGCTTGTTTTGAAAAATGGTCGGTTGAGATAGGGTAAGAGTATAAATGAGGGGCAAGTCCCAAGACGTTATACCACCTTCTCCAGGGTAAGAGTATAAGTGAGGGGTAGACCCCCAAGATGCTATACCACCTGCTTGAACTTGCCTGCTTTACCACCTTCTCCAGGGTAAGAGTATAAGTGAGGGGTAGACCCCCAAGACGCTATACCACCGGTGGGACTTGGTGTTCATGTATGCCTATTGGTGTATTATTATACCCTGGACTGTCGGCAGTGATGTGGAATTCCACGGGCAGGATATATATATATATATGTATTGTGTATGTGTACGCCGACAGTGAGGTGGGATGCCACGGGCGCGTCACATGGGTATATTTTACACTAATAGTGTCGGCGGTGATGGGGATTCCACGGGCATGCTTTGATATTAGTGTGACTTGATCGCGTCCAGTTGGGCGGGTAGTATATGTGTCCCTCCGTAGTGGGCGGGCTATGTTATGAAAGATAAGTAAGTTATATGGTAATGAACCTAATGATTCTTTTCTAAATAATGCGTAAGAATGTGACTATAACTTTTATTGGGAATGGAAAGGATAATAAGATGCGTTTAAGTTCATAAGTGGTAATGACACGCAGGATCCGGTATGTATTTTTATACTTGTCCTTGTCATTCTTTTGTCTGATTATGATTTGTTTATCAGACGTTATATTCATTCCATATTCGATTACTGTTGTGCGACCCCGCCGAAGTGCGTTCATGCCCGAGTTTTAGGTACCCAGGTTGGCGATCCTTGCTCTTAGGATCTCGGTTCAGTTTTTTAGAGAAAGCTCCATTTGCTCCGGAGGCTTATCTCTTGGTACGGTTTTCCCTGAGGTAGTAGATTCATGTATATTCAGGGGTATGGCGGGGCCCTGTCCCGCCACAGTTGTTATGTTAAAACTCTTAGAGGTCTGTAGTCACATATGGTGGGTCAGTTTGTAAAAAGAAATGAGGCAACTGCTTCGGTTGTTTTTATATATGTTCAGGGAGGTAGCCCTATCGGCTAACCTGTTGTTTTACTTACGATGTTTTATTTTTAAGTTTCATGTATGTTCCGCTGATTTTCTCTGATGTTTACCTGTAAGGGTGCCCAGGTAGGGCACCAGTCGCGGTCCCGGGGTCGGGTCGTGACATATAAATACATAGCCAAAAACAGTTACATCCTTTCTTTTACAAACTGACCCACAAGATATGACTACATACCTCTAAGAGTTTTGACATAACAACTGTGACGCGACAGGGCCCCGTCATTCCCCTGAATGTATATAAATCTACAACATCAGGGAAATCGTACCAAAAGACAAGCCTCCGGAGAAATGGAGATTTCTGATAACTGATTAGTGATCCTAAGAGTGAGGATCCGCAACCTGCTTACCCCCGTGGCATGAGCAGCACCCAGGAAGCGGTCGATTACAAAATATGTACCAAGTATGTGGCTGAAATCTTGAAATGAAATCATATAGTCTAAAATAAAGCTGGAGACATGTATGATAACCAAAATAACAGTACATTGTGCCTTACTAATAATGTGAGTAAACAAGACTACACTTTACTGCTTAAAAAATAGGAGGCTTATGATCAAATTAGGTGTCACGCCCGAACCGGGCGTGGCGGTGCCTACACAGGCACCTTCTACCTTAATAACTAAGTAAAGCTGAAATTAAATAACACCTTTTTTTTTAAAACCAATCATACGCGTGCAAAGGCAAGTGTTATACGTATTTCCGAGTATATGCGTGGGGCGTGCGTAGAAAAATTTGAAGTTTATAGTTGGCTTGGCGAAAATTATTTTGTTCACAACACGGTTAGAGTCGTTTTTAAAGCGTTTCCACGACTTTCGTAGGAAAATTCCGGCTATGTCATTTTTAATTTTTGCGGATTTTTAGAGAGCGAAACATTTTGGATCAACGAGGCGACACTTGTCACCCTCTAATGGAGCACGTTTGGGGCGTAAAGGGGTGGGCCGAATGGCCATTGTTTGGTCAAGGGTTGGTAGGATATTTTGGTGGTAGATGGATAAGGTGCACTGGCAAGATCTTGGCCTACACTTGCCTTGCACTTGGCGTGATCTTGCCCATTGGTTGGCCTTTGCTTGACCTATAAATACCCCCCCTTTGAAGACTTCTTCATCCATTCTATAAATCTCTAAGTGTTAAAATCCTCCCCTCTATTAGTAGTGTTCTCGTCCAACACTATCCCCTCCCCTTGGCGAGAGCCCTCCCCTCTTTGTGGTGCTAGTGGTAGGGTACCCACAGCCTAGTTGTTTTCGTTTAATACCCCCCTTTGTGGTGTAGAAATACTCTCCAAGTATTGTTATAATGCCCAAATTACCTTAGTCGTATACCTTGTAGTATTCTAAGGTTATACCTATACGAAAAGCCCAGAAATACTATTATACTTCCGTCGGTCCACAAACCGAAACCCTAAGGAAAATCTCCATAGTTAGTTGGAGTGTTATGTAGAAGTTGGTTAGAACTTCTAAGGGTGGTTTTGAGCGGGTTGGAGCGCACGGAGTTGGAGCTAAACGTTGCCCAGGATCGACATCTATACTTGGATAATTATGGGCTTATCGAGGTAATTATCTTGTCCCCCTATTGTAATTGGAAATTACATGTTATTGGAATATATAGTTGAAGTATACTATATATAGATCTGAACATAGCTTTGTGGCAATGTCTTTGGACTTAAGCCTGAATTTAAAGAAGAGAAGCTCTGTAATTACGTGGGGTGTATTCTGATAAACTTGTGTAGTTGTGGGTAGGGAAGGGTGCCCAATTTCCGTAGGATCTTGTATCTAGATGTATTCTACCGAGTAGTCTAGACTTTGATAGACTTATATAACCTCGTATAGGTTGAATGTTCATGAGTAGCATGGGCTACTTGAGAAGGTGGACGGCTAGTCGTTATAAGCGTGAGCGATTTGCTAATAGTCGATAATCGTCGCGGTATGTGAACCTCTTCCTATCTCTTCTAGCATGATATGTGTATAACTATGTAGTACGGTAGACGTCGTGTGTTAATTGAGCGTAGTTATGCAATGTCTTTTGACTTAAGCCGAATAATAATAATCTTGAAGTATTTCTAGATAATTAATAACTTTTTTAAAAAGAAGAGGAATACTTGGTTTTAAATTCTTAAGAGTTATACTAGCTTTATTGGAAGTTAGGTATAATGGCGTAAGATTGATAAAACGAATGATTTATTTATTTTAGAAGTTAAGAGACTTGATCTTGTAAGATAAGAGACTTAACTTAAATGAATTATATAAATTTTGTGTGAAACCTCATTCGTGAGTAATGAGTACTTGGTTTTAAAAGGGATAATGTTTTCTTGATTTGGAAATCGAATGTGTATCGACAAACCAACTGCAGCGTTAATAAAGGAAAATGTATTGAATAATTAAGTATTATTAAAACGATAGAAACTTCCATCTGCATAGAAGCTAAGATGAGACAAAATGATATTTCCTAGATCATGGTCATTGTAATAAGATTGTTATAAACAAGAATATCCTACTCACATATAAGGCTTATGTTTCTCCGATTGTTTAAAAGAGAATTATATTCTTAAATGAATAAGACTATGAACTACGAAACCTTTCTAAAATAAGAAACGTGAACATTTGAAATTAGGCAAACTTGGACGTTTGGAAAATAATGTTGTTACTTGATTTTACAAAGGTAAGTGTTTTGGTTTACTTAAAAGGACAGTCACTCTATTTTATACTACGGGTATTGTGTGACTTAGGTGAAAGAAACAGATCTTTTAAAGATTTAATGTATGAAGTACTTTGTGTTATACCCCGTATTTCCAGATTATGTACGTAAGGGAATACGTACGAAAGTCTAGCCTTAAAGTTTAGGCAAAACGTTTTTTTTAGGCACAACTCACAAAACGAATAGTTTTCGGCGAAGCGTTTCCACGACTTTCGTAGGGTAAATTCCGCTATGCCATTTCTAATTTTTGCGGATTTTTCCGAGAGACGAACATTTTGGACCAACGGAGGCGACACTTGGCACCCTCCAATTGGTGGACTTGAATCGTCCATGGGACGAATTGGAATGGGATTGGCACGTTTTTGGTGCCTTGCTCAAAGTCAAGGAGTTGGTAGGATATTTGTGTATAGTTAATCCTCACCCTACACTTGCCTTGCACTTGTCTAAATCTTGGCCATTGGTTGGCCACTTCTTGACCTATAAATACCCCCCTTAAGATGAAGAGTTCTTCATCCACAAAGCTTTCCAAGTCTTGAAAATCCTCTCCTCTCCCTTTGTAGCTCTTTTCGTCCAACACTCCTCCTCCTCCCCTTGTGAAGGCCTCTACCGAATACCCCTAGCCTAGCCAAATCTACCCCCCCTCCCTTAGTAGAAAAGTTGTCTTCTAGTATTGTCATAATGCCCAAAATACCCTAGCCCAAATACCTTAGTACTTAGTAGAAGTTGTGAAGAACTTCTAAGGTTTCCTTGGAGCATACAACTTAGGAGCAAAACCTTGCTCAGGCGCGACTTTTTCTAGGATATTATTGGGCTTACCGAGGTAATAATCCTAACCCTCTTTTGAATTAGAGAATACTTACTGTTATAGTATAAGAATAAGTATAAATACTTAGAAGTTTATCACAGAATAGAATTGAAGTGTTAATCACTTAGAAGGGTTAAAAGAAGAATAATCAAACTGTACTTACATGAATTTGTTTTCACTGATGAACTTATATAGCTCAGGGTAGGGAAGTCTGCCCGACTACCGTAGAATTATGAACCCTGCTTAGAATGACCTTGAGTAGTCTTTAATAGATATCTGTGACTATTATAGATTTGACTCTCTGCGACTTATTCAACTTGGCGGTGGTCTTATTTGAGAAGGTATGTGATTCTTCCTAAAGCATGATATTTTACAATATAACTACGGCAATGTCTTTGACTTAAGCTGAATAATACTTACGGAATGCCTCACGGCTTAAGCTCGAATAATACTTACGGCAATGCATCACGGCTTAAGCCTTAATAATAAGAAGCGAAAACATTTCAAAAGACTCTTGAATCATATTATGAAGAGAACTAATTGGTTTTAAAGCGAAGCTTAAGAGTTATACTAGCTTTATGGGAAGTAAGTATAACCACTTAAGATTTATAAAAGAAACAAGTTTGCCTATGTGTTTATAACGGACTTGTATTGTGAAAAGAATAATAAAGATGGTTTGATAAATAGACATGATATGATGCTATGTGTGTTAGTATCTTGTAACGTTTGTATAGGTAGTATCCTTGTTGTGCTTGTGTTGTTTAAAGATAAGTTGTTATGTTAGTATACTATCACTCACCTCTTGAGTTGATCTGGGGTTAATTTGCCCTCCGATGCGGGGTAGACTTCAGCGATGCAGGACCATGATTCGAGAATACCTCATGCGGGTCGAGGGCCTATGCGGAGCTACGAGTTCAGGTTAGTATGCGGGGTTATACCTCATGCGATGCTGTGTGGCCGTGCGGACGAGTCGAGGGGCGATGCAGGAGTAGCTACCCTCGATGCGGGGTTATACCTCATGCGGGCCCATGTGAGTGGCCTATCACGGACTCGAGTCCAGGATTAGGCTTGCGAGAATGGTGATGGGGCGAGTGGCTGTTTCGATCATTCGCAGCCTAGACAAGACTCATTCTGATTACCTATTGTTGCTCTTGTTTGTGATGTAGCACTATGTGCGGTTTCCTTGGTTGTTTCATGCATATTTGTAAACTGGTTTTAAAAATGATATGTTTCATTTAAGTACTTCTGATTTCGCATACTTAGTACTGTTATCGACCTCCTTGAGGCTGCGTTCATCCGCATGGTAAGGGCAGCAGTGCTAGATCCGCATTCTTAGGATCTACGTTGGTGTCGGAGCTCCATCTCTTGGAGGCTCTACTTTTGGTATGATCTCCTGTTGTAGATAGTTTTGTCTGATCGAGGGTATGGCGGGCCTGTCCGCCATAGTTGCATATTTCCTTAGAAGTGCATAGTCATGTTTATGCGATGTCGGATATGCTTCTTTGAACTATGATTATATATATATGCGAAAGCGGAGTTTTCTCACATAAAGCGTGTGTCTTATTTTATAAAGCTGTTTCATGTCTTGTTTTATATTTCTGATTTCTACGATGTATGACTACTTGGGTGCCCGGTAAGGCACGATCCACGGGCCGGGCAGTCGTGACAAAAGTAGTATCGAGCGATTAATCCTCGGAAAGTGTCTCTGACGCATCTAGTAAGTCTTGATTATCGGTGTGTTGTGCACCACACCAATAATCGAGAGGCTATAGGATATTTAGGATTGGTTTCCATTCTTCTCATTACGAGATCGTGCTTTAGAGGCATGTTATAGGTTGGACCCTCTAACGTATTCCTTTCTATGTGATTATGCCTCCACGTAAAGGCAACCGGGCGAGAAAGGCAAAGCGGCGGAGTCGCTAGCGAGACACGAGAGGCAGCGAGTTCTATGGCGCCGCCAGCCCGGCCGAACCACGGTACCCGCCTCTGTCCCACGGCTGGGGCGGAGAGTTAGGTCTGAGAGATAGCCAGACTTTTGGCTAAAGTTGTGGCCCGAGAGAGAGATTGGATCTGGCGATTCAGTTCCGGCTCGGCTCGGTCGCGCCGTGGTACACCGAGGCGAGATAGTTTGAGGCTACGAGATTTCTTGAGTTGTAGCGCCGGAGTTTTATGGGTGGCGGAGGATGATCGCGAGGAGTTCATCCGCCGGCTTGAGGATTTTGAGAGTGATCGGGCGTCGGAGACCGAGTCCGTGATCTTTGGTTCACATAGGTTGCGTGATACGCGATCGATTGGTTTGATCCATGGAGTTATCCCCCGGGAGAGCACGCGTCCCCTACTTGGGATGAGTTCTCGAGGCTTTCCTCACTCACTTCTTGCCTCGCGGATGAGGAGGCGCGGTGATAGATTTTCTGCCGGCGAGAGGGCCTTGTCGGGAGTACAATGTCGAGTTTGATTCATTGGCTCGATATGTCCGGCATGGTAGCGAATATGGAGGATAGGGTACCGCTATGTCACGGGCTGAACGACTATATGGCGGAGTCATGTGCGGGGTTTCTCTCGGTGGGTATGGACATTACCGCGTGCGACTCGCGCCGCGGATGCGAGGCGCAGGTCGACGAGTGGGCCGACGGCGAAGAAGGCGGGGCGGGAGGGCCTTACGGTGGTTATCGTGGTGGCGGCCTCGGCGGCGATCTGGGTCGCACCACGGCCAGCTCGAGCACTCTGCACCGTCCTCGGCCTGACGAGTTTTGGCGGACGAGGGCCCAGGGCGAGCGTCGAGTAGCGAGTGCGGCGTCGGGACCACCCGGTGTGGCGTCACGGTAGATCCCATTACGGGAAGTGTGGTACTACTTATGGATCTTATTCTGATTGTAGCGGCGGTCACTGCGAGGCTGTCCGGCCGGCGGCGTGGTGGTAGGGCCCGGCCGAGTTACGTGGCGGCCATCATCTCCTCTGATTACTCGCCCGAGGCGAGGTGCTCATGGGTCGGCCAGTCGCGGCGAGTGTGGCTCGAGTCGATTCTAGCGGTCCTCGAGCCGCATTTATGCTTTCATCGATCGGCGGATCGGAGGCCTCACTGATGTAAATCACGGTACACTTATCGATTTCGGGTTTGATGTTTATGCCTTGATAGATCAGGTTCTACATCCTATATATCTCCCTTGTTGCTAGTAGGATAGGGATGAGCGAGTCATAGACCGCTTTCGAGTAGCTACGCGATGGGTGATTCGGTGGTAGCTCGGCGGGTATATAGGGCTTGTCCTGTGACCATTCGATCGTCGAGACCCTAGCCGACTTGATAGAGTTGGAGATGATTGACCGGCGTGATTATGGGGATGGATTGGCTAGCTTTGCTATGCCAATGTAGCTGAGAGAAAGTAATGCAGTTCGATTTCACGAGGCCGGTTGTTGAGTGGGAGGAGCACGGTATCGCAGAGGTAGGTTTATTTCCTACCTCGAGGCTAAGAAGATGGTGCGAAGGGTATATCTACCATCTAGTTCGAGTGTTTGATCACGAGGCTGCGGTACCAGATTTTGATCGATTCGTAGTCGTGAGTTCCCGGGCGTGTTCGGATGACCTCGGGTATCCCTCACGAGAGGAGATTGAGTTTTGTATTGACATATTGCGGATACCGGCCTATTTCCATTCCGCCATACGAGAATGGCAGGCCGAGATTGAGAGCTGAAGGATCAGCTTAGGGATTTGCTAGAGAAGGGCTTCATTAGGCCAGTGTTTCTCCACAGAAGCGGGTATTGTTCGTGAAGAAGAAGGGCGGGGCAGCTGCGCATGTGTGTTGACTCTGAGCGGTGAATAAGGTGACCATTAAACAGATACCCTCCCGAGTTGATGATTTGTTCGACGGTTGCGAGTGCGAGATGTTTCTCAAGATTGATCTGCGATCGGGCTATCATCAGTGCAGTCGAGAGGTGGATGTCCACTAGCGCATTCGGACGTCACGCATTATGAAGTTCGGTCATGTCTTTAGGTTGACGATGCTCGTGGTATTCATGGATTTGATGAACCAGTGTTCAAACCATTTTTGAACACGTTTGTGATAGTGTTCATTGATGATATCTTGGTTTATTCTCGCTCAGGCGAGAGCATGCGGGCATTTGAGGCTGTCTTGCGATTCTCGAGACCAGCGATTATGCGCCAAGTTTTCCAAATGTGAGTTTTGGTTGACTTGATGGCGTTTCTTGGGCATATTGCCGGGTGATGGCATTCGAGTTAATCTGGCGAATCGAAGCGATCGAGACTTGGCGAGACCTCTTACTCCGGCGAGGTTCGCGATTTTCTAGGCCTTGCGAGTTATTATCGATTCGTGGAGAAGTTTGCTTATCTGCACCATTGACTAGGACTTCGAGCGGCCAAGTTTGATGGTGATGCTTGTGGCGAGGTTTCGATTCTTTGAAAAGAGTAGCGACCGCCCGTTCTTACTCTTCCGGAGGTCGGATGGTTATGTGTGTATTGTGATGCGTCGGGCATCGGGTTGGGATGTGTATTGATGCGGCATGGCGGGGTTATAGCATATCGTCGGCGGTGAAGAAACACGAGAGGAACTACCCGCGTGATTTGGAGTTGGCAGCAGTGATCCACGCTTTGAAGATCTGGAGGCACTATTTGTATGGGGTTCATGTGGATATTTATACAGACCACAAGAGCCTCGGTATATCTTGGCCGGAGGAGCGAACTTACGGCGAGAGCGGTGGTTAGAGTTGCTTAAGGATTACGATGTTGATATCCTATACCACGGGAAGGCGATGTTGTGGCGGATGCTGCGAGTCGTAGGTCGATGGGAGCCTATCGGATGTGCGACTAGAGAGGAGGACATGGTTCGTGATTTGCATCGATTAGCGAGCGGTGTCGGTTGATTGATTCCGATAGCGGTGGGGTTAGAGTTCGTGAGGTTGCGAGTCTTCCATCGTCGAGAGGTGAAGAGCAACGATTCGAGATCGGCTTTGATTCGATATCGTGATCTGACTCTTACGTGAGGCAAAGGTCCTTTTGGTAGCTTTGATGGGGTGCTAAGGTTTGGCGGTATGTGTTCCAGATGTTTGAGGACTTCGGCCGAGTTCTTGGGGAAGCACACGGCGCGCGTTACTCTATCCGTCAAAGTCGACCAAGATGTACCGACGCCGATCGTGTATTGGTGGGATGGCTTGAAGAGGGCGTTGCGAGTTCGTAGCTCGGTGCGTGTTGTCGGCGGTGAAGGTAGAGCACGAGGCACGGTGGTTTTATTCTGACGATTGAGATCCCGACACGGAAGTGGGAGGTAATCAACATGGACTTCATCACGAGGATTACCCGCTCGGAGGAGTGATTCTATATGGGTTATCGTCGGCGGTGACAAAATCAGCCCACTTTCTTCCGTCGGGGCGACTTTTAGGTGAGGATTATGCAGACTTTACATCAGAGATCGTCGGACTTCATGGAGTCCTACCCGATCATATCGAGAGGAGCCCGATTCGGCTAACTGGAGAGTCCTTCGAAGGGTTTAGGGACGCGGTGAGCTCAGTCTTGCATTTCATCCACAGTGACGGACGACGAGCGCACTATCCAGACTCTTGAGGATATCTGCGAGCATGTTATTGACTTTAGTGGTAGTTGGGAGGATCGTTTGCCTCTAGTTGAGTTTGCATATAATAATAGCTACCACTCCGATTCGGATGGCGCCATGAGGCCTTGTATGGGAGGAAGTGCGGATCGCCTATAGGTTGGTTCGATGTGGGCGAGGCGGCTAGTGGGACGGTTGGTATGACTGATGGATAAGGTGAAACTTATCGAGAGCGGCTATTGATGACTCGAGTCGGCAAGTCGTATCACGAGATCATCGTCGTCGACATCTTGAGTTCGAGTTCATGATTGGGTTTTCCTAAAGGTGTCGCCCATGAAGGGTGTGATGAGATTCGGGAAGAAGGAAGCTCGGCCCAGTACGATGGGCGTTTCAGATTGTCGCGAGGTAGGCAAGGTTGCCTACGAGTTGAATCTGCCGTCCGTCTCGGAGGCGGTGCATCCGTGTTTCACGTATCTATCTTTGAGAGATGTATCGGGGATCCATCTAGGGTGCACGATTGGCGATGTCGGTGTGGGGTTATCGTATGAGGAGATTCCCATGGCGATAGTCGATCGTCGGAGTTAGGCGTCTGCGGACGAGGGCGTGGCCAGTCAAAGTCTTGTGGCGGAGCAGGCTCGGGGAGAGATGGCGTGAGGCGAGGAGGACATGAGGCGAAGTATCCTCGCCTTTTCCCCACCTCCGAGTAAATTCACTTTCCTACTTGTAAATTTTCGTTATCGTTTACGCCTATGTGTTGCTCTGTGGCGTGTGTGGCATTTACAAGCTGTTTAAGCTTCTTGATAAGCGTCTTGGAAGGAACATTCGGGACGAATGTTTCTAGAAGAGGAGAATGTTATACCGTATTTCCGTATATGCGTAAGGGAATACGTCACGAAGTCTAGCCTTAAAGTTTAGGCAAAGCGCTTTTTAGGCCTGACTCACAAAGAATAGTTTCGGCGAAGCGTTTCCCACGACTTTAGTAGGGTAAATTCGACTATGCCATTTCTAATTTTGCGGTTTTTAGAGGCGAAACATTTTGGACCAGCGGAGGCGACACTTGGCACCCTCCAATTGGTGGACTTGAATAGATCCGTGGGGCGAATTGGAATGGGATTGTACGTTTTGGTGCCTTGCTCAAAGTCGAGGAGTTGGTAGGATATTTGTGTATAGTTAATCCTCACCTACACTTGCCTTGCACTTGTCTAAATCTTGGCCATTGGTTGGCCACTTCTTGACCTATAAATACCCCCTTAAGATGAAGAGTTCTTCGTCCACAAAGCTCAAGTCTTGAAAATCCTCTCCTCTCCCTTTGTAGCTCTTTCGTCCACACTCTCCTCCCTTGTGAAGGCCTCGGCGAATACCACTAGCCTAGCCAAAATCTACCCCCTCCTTAGTAGAAAAGTTGTCTTCTAGTATTGTCATAATGCCCAAAATACCTAGCCCAAATACCTTAGTACTTAGTAGAAGTTGTGAAGAACTTCAGGTTTCATGGAGCATACAACTTAGGAGCAAAACCTTGCTCGGTAGCGACTTTCTAGGATATTATTGGGCTTACAGGTAATAATCCTAACCCTCTTTTGAATTAGAGAATACTTCTGTTATAGTATAAGAATAAGTATAAATACTTAGAAGTTTATCACGAATAGAATTGAAGTGTTAATCACTTAGAAGGGTTAAAGAAGAATAATCAAGTGTACTTACATAGAATTTGTTTTCACGATGAACTTATATAGCTCAGGGTAGGAAGTGCTGCTGACTTAGTAGAATTGTCACGACCGGCTGGGCAGTGTTGGTGCCTTACCGGGCACCTAGTGACACAACATCAGTGTCAGCGGAACATAAAACAACAACATGAGATAACGAAATATAAAACAATAATGCGTGAAAACTTGCCTTGGCGTATATAAATAACCTCTTTTACAAAAGAAACGGTTTAATCCTTTTACAAACCACGCTTGTGATTACTACGGACCTCACAGAAATGATATGACAACAATGGCGGGGCGGGGCCCGCCAAACCCACGAATGTAAACACTCTGACGGGGACTACACGTGATAAGCCTCGGAGAAGCGGAGCTTCCCAAGCGCTGAATGACCACGAGGCTAGGACCAACGGCGGTGTACCTCGACTGCGGCATGCGCGGCCCCGAAGGAGGTCGATTACAGTGCAGAGTATGTGAAACTAAAAATCGCAAATGAAATCATAATAGTCTATAAGCGGAGACATGTATGATAACCAAACTACGATTTTACAATAACTAAGCGATCATATCAAGTCGGGGACTCGCGCCTCGAGTTATCACCAAAGAACATAACAGATGGGTCTCGCCCGACATCAATCGTGCGTGGGACACGTTCCTCAGCTTGGCGGTTTATGATATAAAGTTCCAAGGAACACACATGAACACGAGTCCCACGTGCCATAATAACACCGTGCGGGGTAAATGCGAAGGCATAGCCGACTACTAACACCACAGTACCAACAAGGTCATGAGCGTATCATAAGATCTGTCTAGGCCGTCACATGATCAAAGGCGGCCACTTGCCGCGATATCTAATGTCGCGCGTCTAGTCTGGAACTTCCGCTGACTCCGCGTAGGCCAATCTCATCGGCCCGCGTAGGCGTCCGCGTCGGTAGCTACTCCGGCATCGTCACGGACCGCGATCGCGTAGCGCAAGGACGCGTGCCCGTAAGGGCGTCACTAACACGGAACTCGTAGTTCGCGTAGGCCGGGACTGCGTGAGGTATTCTCGAATCATAGGTCCATCGACCGCTGAGTCTACCCGCGTCGGAGGCAACCCGGAATCATCTCGAGATGAATGCCACAATACTATCATAACGCGATAGTTAATAAGCACAATCGAAACCCCTTCACACAAACATCACAAGATACTAACACCGTAGCGTCCTAACACGTTTACTTATCAAAGCAACAAGAAAGTCTTACAAGGCTATCACCACCAACACAACCAATCTGATAAAGTATTCACACAAGGTACTTTCTACTAACAAGTTGAATTATCTAACCCCAAAGTACTTCACACATTAAATCTTTAAAGATCGGTTTCCTTCACATAAGTCACCTGATACGTAGTATAAAAATAGAGTGACTATCCTTTTAAGAAAACCAAAACTCTTACCTTTGTAAAATCAAGTAACAACATTATTTTCCAAGCGTCGAGTTTGCCTAATTTCAAATGTTCACGTTTCTTATTTTAGAAAGGTTTAGTAGTTCATAGCTTTATTCATTTAAGAATATAATTCTCTTTTAAACAATCGGAGAAACATAAGCCTTATCTGTGAGTAGGATATTCTTGTTTATAACAATCTTATTACAATGACCGTGATCTAGGAAATATCATTTTGTCTAATCTTAGCTTATGCGGATGGAAGTTTCTCTGGTTTAATAATACTTAATTATTCAAAACATTTCCTTTTAATGTATTGCGGTGGTTTGTCGATACACGTCACGATTTCCAAAATCGGTAAAAGCGTTCTTAAGCGTTATACCTAACTTCCCATAAAGCTAGTATAACTCTTAAGTTCTCAAAAACCAAGTATTACTTCTCTTTCAAAGCGATTTGAAATCTTTTGAAATACTTCAAGTTCTTTATGATCACACATCAAGCGATTATAAACAAATCATTTACCTTTTAAAAACCACAAAGTGTTTTCTTATCTACATAAAACATTATAACGAACTTCCCATAAAGCGGTTATAACACTTTATGTTTTAAACAATCGAATACATTTAGCACGTATCGTCTAGTACTACATAGTTCACACATATCATGCTTGAGGAGATAGGAAGAGGTTCACGTACCTCGCGGCGATTATCGACTAATAGCAAAATGCTCAGTACCTCAGCCGTCGGCTACTCGGCCAGCAGTAGAGCGCCACGCGTAGTACTTGACCTATAAGGCCACAAGCGCTTATTAACATCGTAGAACATTCGAGAAAATTCGCGACACCTCCCATGACGCGTAAATCTCCTCTATCGCCGGTAGGCTATCGAGCCGACCGGGGTTATCGTCTAACCTGCGGTGCAATTCTAATCACGGTACTACTACGAGTCTCTTGTAATACCGTCTATGTAATTCTGATTCGGCACTATATATAGTATACTTGACTATATACTCTCTGACATGTAATATCCGATTACAATAGGGGACAAGATAATTACCTCGATAAGCCCGTAATTATCCAAGCATAAAGTCGATCTGGGCAATCGTTTAGCTCGACTCAGCGCTCGACCAGCTCTAAACCACCCAGAAGTTCTAACCAACACACAATACTCAGCGGACTATGGAGATTTTCCTAGGGTTTCGGTTTTGTGACGGGAAGTATAATAGTATTTACGGGCTTTTCGTAAAGGTATAACCTTAGGATCTGACAAGGTATAAGGCTAAGGTAATTTGGGCATTATATGATACTTGGAAGTATTTCTATACCTGAGGGGTATTATCTGAAAGCAACTAGGCTAGGGGTACCCACGGCCACACCACAAAGGAGGGGGTGCCTGCCCTCGGCCTACCAGTAGGGGACTCTCGGCGAGGGCCTCGCGAAAAGGGGAGGAAGGCTCTCGAGACTTAGGCAATTTTGTGAATGCATTAGTCTTGAAGGGAGGGTATTTATAGGTCAAGCCTTGGCCAGCCAGTGGCGAAGATGAAGACAAGTGCAAAGCAAGTGTAGGGTGAGGATTTGGGCAAGTGTCGCTTGGCCAACTTGCACACAAAATATCTTACCAACAACTTGACGAGTTGGCGACTCAATCGGCCATATTGCCGTTTCAAGTCCGTCGCTTGGAGGGTGACAAGTGTTGCCCTCCGTTGGTCCAAAATGTTTCGTCTCTCGGAAAAATCCGCCAAAAATACTAAATGACATGGCGGAAATTCCCTACGAAGGCGTGAAAGCGTTTAGTCGGCGACTCTAGCAGGGTGTTGTGCACAAACATATTTCGGCCCAAAGGTGCCACGTGGGGTGACACGTGTCGCCCCGATTAAATCCAAAATATTTCGTCTTAGAAAATATCCAGCGGCCAAAATCTCAAAATCAGCGGGCCCCACAAAGCGTAAATTTCTCGTGGGCCCGTGACCAACCGAAAATAAAATTCCATAATTCTCTAATATTCGAAGTCAGAATACCAAATCGGGAATCGATTCCCGTTCGCGAACCTTTTCCTTATAAAAGCGGAAACTTTTAGTGGAAAAAATCGCCTCTTTCTTCCTTTCCAATCTTTATTCGTGTTATTCTCGTGCGTGCGTCCTCGCATACATACCACGGAACTACGGGGTATAACATTCTTCCCGCCCGAAACATTCGTCGAATGTTCGCTTCTAAATCTCAAAACAAGCGTGCGCGGTATAGTCTTCCTACTATACTTACGAAACAATCTGCCATACGGCCATGGAAACACTGCGCAAAACTTACATCTAAGTCACGAGAAACACCTCTAACATCACCACAAATAATACTACTTTGTCACTTTGTCGCGAGCACTTGCTCAAACGACCAACAAATGGTGCAGGTTTGCGTCGATCACTTGAAGGCGTGCGCTCGAATGCTTACCACATTTACGTCTTTGCTTTAGTATCGAAACTGGGTTACTATCTCTAACGTGGTCATCATTAGCGGGAACGTGCGGATGGATCTTCGATACTTTCCGAACATAACAATCTGAAAGGCCGGACGTCCTTCCTCCTAAGTCGGACGGCAAATGCTAACATATAAGCGTCGGCCTGTCTTCACATGAACTCACGAGGGCCCAAAGTAACTCGGGCTAAGTTCCTGTTTCCAAAACTCGTCACACCACAGGGGTGGTACTTTCAAGAAGACCGACCGTCGGCACGAACTCTGGCGTCGTCGCGATTATCATACGATTCCTGCGGTGTCGAACTTCTTCTAGACAAGCGCTATCGCGATCTGTGGAACAAGCTGAACCAACTATCTGAACCACGCGACATCAGACCAATCGGCCGGCAACTTGCATTTACGCTTACAAGGCGTCACGAGGCGACGTCGAACAACTGAAATGGTAGCTTAAACACTCCCTGACCAGGAACAGCGATCCTGCGGCTACGCGAAATCAAAACAACGGCGAGGCGAATCGTCTGAGGAGACTGCGAGTTCTAGCCTGCTGGTACAAACTCGAGAAGAGAAAGCAGCGTACCACAGGCTCCATTTGTCGGCATAAGGTGAAGGTAGGCACCCGTGCAACCTCACAACCTTTTGGATAACATCAACAACTGCTGAGAGCGACCGGCCAGAAGAACACGATAAATGCCCCCGTCGGCCCGACCAGCGGTCGAGCGCATCCACGAACTTGCGGCTAACTAAACATGGGCCTAACACCCTCGTGACCCTAACACAAGAGGGACCACCAAGCTGACCCACCGCCCAAACCTACGCGGGTTGACGTCACGTAGCCTCGACCACGACCGGCAGCGCAAAATACCATCTCCGAAGGAACAATCTTACTAAACACGTTACGAAAACTTTGGCGGTCTTCTTAGCTCGACTACCTTCTTTCAAATCATGCTACTCGGGGACTTATCCCACGAACATAGCTCGCGTGCACTATGCACTCCTATAAAGAGTCAAACATAACACTACACCTTTCTCGAGATGGCACTTACCTCTAAGGTCTTTCGTATAACACTCTAAGGCTCACGCCTTCTCTATCCCCAAAATCTTACTCGGTTAACCAGTGATTTCTAATCACAACTAACACCTTTGCTATCGAACATAGCACTTAAGGCATACTCGCCTTGAAAGTTACAGAAGGACCTTGCTGCTGGCCTCTTACTGCTGTCACTGGTTAACCGTCGATCTCTACGTTTCTCGGCCTGCTGCGCATAAGCCGTACCGCAGGCCATGCTCGAGCCCAATGAAGAATTACTCTTGCCGCGTCCTTTCTTAGGTAGTCATCAAGACTCGCGATACATCGGTACTCTCTGGTAGCCAAATCCATAGCTAGTAACAAGGTTGTCTCTTGCAATCTATACTCTCGGTTCGGTCGTGGGCGAAGGTTCACATATCATGGCGCGATGAGGCTGCGTCGCCGTGCTTAAACTCTGTTGGGGCTAGTGGCGTCGCGAGAAATCCCGAATGAAGCACTACCTAGGTAATGATTTGGCTGTGCCTCGCCACCCTACGAACTCTGCTCGCGGCTCCGCCGTTTGCCTTGCCCTCTGGCGGGTTGCCTACTGCGGGCATAGCGATAAGGAAAGGATTTCGTCGGAGGGTTGACTTACAACCTGACTCTAAGGCGCGATCTCGAGTGAGAAGAATAGAAACCAATCCTAAATATCCTATAGCCTCACGATTATTGATGTGGTGCACAACACGCGATAATCAAGACTCTCTGAATCTGATGCGTAGACACTTTCAGGATTAGCGCTCTGATACCACTTTTGTCACGACCGGCGGGCGTGGCGGTGCCTTACCGGGCACCTAGTGACCTGACATCAGTGTAATGGAACATAAAACAACAACATGAGATAACGAAATATAAAACAATAATGCGTGAAAACTTGCCTTGGCGTATATAAATAACCTCTTTTACAAAGAAACGGTTTAATCCTTTTACAAACCACACTTGTGATTACTCTGGACCTCAGAAATGATATGACAACAATGGCGGGACGGGGCCATGAAACCCACGAATGTAAACACTTACTCTGACGGGGACTACGCGTGATAAGCCTCGGAGAAGCGGAGCTTCCCAGCAATGAGCTGTGACCACGAGAGCTAGGACCCGGCCCCGGTGTACCTCGACTGCGGCATGAGCGGCCCGAAGGAAGTCGATCTACAGTGCAGTATGTGAAACTAAAAATCTGCAAATGAAATCATAATAGTCTATAAAGCGGGAGGCGTGTATGATAACCAAACTCTGATTTTACAATAACTAGCGATCATATCAAGTCGAGGACTCGCGCCTCAGTTATCACCAAAGAACATAACGATGGGTCTCGCGCCATGACATCAATCGTGCGGTGGGACACGTTCCTCATTCTTGGCGGTTTATGATATAAAAGTTCCAAGGAACACGCATGAACACGAGTCCACGTGCCATAATAACTGCCGTGCGGGGTAAATGCGAAGGCATAGCCGGCTACTAACACCACAGTACCAACAAGGTCATGAAGCGTATCATAAGATCTGTCTGGGCCGTCGCGTGATCAAAGGCGGCCACTTGCGCGCGGTATCTAATGTGCGCGTCTAGTCACGGAACTTCCATGACTCCGCGTAGGCCAATCTCATCGGCCGCGTAGGCATCCGCGTCGAGGGTAGCTACTCCCGGCGTCGTCACGGACCCGATCGCATAGCCTGAGACGCATGCCCGTAAGGGCGTACACTAACACGGAACTCGTAGTTCCGCGTAGGCCGGGACTGCGTGAGGTATTCTCGAATCATAGGTCCGTCGACGCTTTGAGTCTACCCGCGCGTGGAGGCGACAACCGGAATCATCTCGAGATGAATGCCCGCAATACTATCATAACGGTGATAGTTAATAAGCACAATCAGAAACCCGCCGCTGAACATCACAAGATACTAACACCGTAGCATCCTAACACGTTTACTTATCAAAGCAACAAGAAAGTCTTACAAGGCTATCACCAACCAACCAACCAATGATAAAGTATTCACACAAGGTACTTTCTACTAACAAGTTGAATTATCTAACCCAAAGTACTTCACATTAAATCTTTAAAGATCGGTTTCTTTCACATAAGTCACCTGATACGTAGTATAAAAATAGAGTGACTATCCTTTTAAGAAAACCAAAACTCTTACCTTTGTAAAATCAAGTAACAACGTTATTTTCCAAGCGTCCAAGTTTGCCTAATTTCAAATGTTCCACGTTTCTTATTTTAGAAAGGTTTAGTAGTTCATAGCTTTATTCATTTAAGAATATAATTCTCTTTTAAACAATCGGAGAAACATAAGCCTTATCTGTGAGTAGGATATTCTTGGTTATAACAATCTTATTCAATGACCATGATCTAGGAAATATCATTTTGTCTCATCTTAGCTTACATGCGGATGGAAGTTTCTCTGGTTTTAATAATACTTAATTATTCAAAACATTTCCTTTTATTGTATTTGCGATGGTTTGTCGATACGTCACGATTTCCAAAATCGATGCAAAAGCGTTCTTAAGCGTTATACCTAACTTCCCGTAAAGCTAGTATAACTCTTAAGTTCTCAAAACCAAGTATTACTTCTCTTTCAAAAGCGATTTGAAATCTTTTGAAATACTTCAAATTCTTTATGATCACACATCAAGCGATTATAAACAAATCATTTACCTTTTAAAAACCACAAAGTGTTTTCTTATCTACATAAAATTGTTATAACCAACTTCCCATAAAGCGTTATAACACTTTATGTTTTAAACCAATCGAATACATTTAGCGTATGCGTCTACAGTACTACATAGTTCACACATATCATGCTAGAGGAGATAGGAAGAGGTTAGCGTACCTCGCGGCGATTATCGACTAATAGCAAAATGCTCAGTACCTCAGTCGGCTACTCCTTAAGCCAAGTAGAGCGCCACCGTAGTACTTGACCTATAAGGCCACAGCTTATTAACATCGTAGAACATTCTCTGAAAATTCGACACCTCCCACGCGTAAATCTCCTCTCATCGGGTGGCTGTCGAAGCGACGGGGTTATCGTCTAACACTAGCGGTACAATTCTAATCCGGTACTACTACAGTCTCATGTAATGCGTCCTATGTAATTCTGATTCAGCACTATATATAGTATACTTGACTATATACTCTCTGACATGTAATATCCAATTACAATAGGGGACAAGATAATTACCTCGATAAGCCCATAATTATCCAAGCATAAAGTCGATCTGGGCAATCGTTTAGCTCGACTCAGGCGCTCAACCCGCTCTAAACCACCCTTAGAAGTTCTAACCAACTTCACACAATACTCAGCAATTATGGAGATTTTCCTAGGGTTTGGTTTTGTGAGACGGGAAGTATAATAGTATTTACGGGCTTTCGTAAAGGTATAACCTTAGGATACAACAAGGTATAAGGCTAAGGTAATTTGGGCATTATAACAATACTTGGAGAGTATTTCTATACCACAAAGGGGTATTATCAAAGCAACTAGGCTGGGGTGCCCACGGCCACCTGAGGAGGGGTGCCTGCCTCGCCTACCCCAGGGGACTCTCGGCGAGGGCCTGCGAAAAGGGGAGGAAGGCTCTCAAGACTTAGGCAATTTTGTGAATGCATTAGTCTTGAAGGGAGGGTATTTATAGGTCAAGCCTTGGCGAACCGATGGCCAAGATGAAGACAAGTGCAAGGCAAGTGTAGGGTGAGGATTTGGGCAAGTGTCCTGGCTTGCACACAAAATATCTTACCAACAACTTGACCAAGTTAGCGACTCAATCGGCCATATTGCCGTTTCAAGTCCATCACTTGGAGGTGACAAGTGTTGCCCTCGTTGGTCCAAAATGTTTAGTCTCTCGGAAAAATCCCAAAAATACTAAATGACATGGCGGAAATTCCCTACGAAAGTGTGAAAGCGTTTAGTCGAAAAGCGACTCTAGCAGGGTGTTGTGCACAAACATATTTCGGCCCAAGGTGCCACGTGGGGTGACACGTGTCGCCCCGATTAAATCAAAATATTTCGTCTTAGAAAATATCCAAAGCGGCCAAAATCTCAAAATCAAAGCGGGCCCCACAAAGCAGTAAATTTCTCGTGGGCCCAGTGACCATAGAAAATAAAATTCCATAATTCTCTAATATTCCGGAAGTCGAATACCAAATCTGGAATCAATTCCCGTTGAACCTTTTCCTTCCAAGCAGGAAACTTTTAGTGGAAAAAATCGCCTCTTTCTTCCTTTCGATCTTTACGCCGTTATTCTCGTGCGTGCGTCCTCGCATACATACCACGGAACTACGGGGTATAACAAAATTATGAACCACTGTTTAGAATGACCTTGAGTAGTCTTTAATAGATATCTGTGACTATTATGGTGACTCTCTGTGTGACATATTGACTTAGCGGGTGGTCTTTTGAGAAGGTATGTGATTCTTCCTAAAGCATGATATTTTACAATATAACTACGGCAATGTCTTTGACTTAAGCTGAATAATACTTCGGCAATGCCTCAAACTAAGCTGAATAATACTACAGCGATGCCTCACCAAGCTGAATAATAAAGCTGAAAACATTTCAAAGACTCTGAATCATATTAGCAGAAGAGAACTAATTGGTTTTAAAGCGGAAGCTTAAGAGTTATACTAGCTTTATGGGAAGTAAGTATAACCACTTAAGATTTATAAAAGAAACAAGTTTGCCTATGTGTTTATAACGGACTTGTATTGTGAAAAGAATAATAAAGATGGTTTGATAAATAGACATGATATGATGCTATGTGTGTTAGTATCTTGTAACGTTTGTATAGGTGAGTATCCTTGTTGTGCTTGTGTTGTTTAAAGATAAGTTGTTATGTTAGTATCTCACTCGCCTCTTGAGTTGATCTGGGGTTAAGCGCCTCCGTGCGGGGTAGACTCGGGCGATGCAGGACCATGATTCGAGAATACCTCATGCGGGTCGGGGGCCTATGCGAGCTACGAGTTCGGGTTAGTATGCGGGGTTATACCTCATGCGATGCGTGGCCGTGCGGACAATGAGTCGAGGCGATGCCAGGGTAGCTACCCTCGATGCGGGGTTATACCTCATGCGGGCCCGTGAGTGGCCTACGGACTCGGGAGTCGAGGATTAGAAACGAGAATGGTGATGGGGCGAGTGGCCTGTTCGATCATTCGCGGCCTAGAAAAGACTCATTCTGATTTACTATTGTTGCTCTTGTTTGTGATGTGGCACTATGCGGTTTTTAGTTGTTTCATGCATATTTGTAAACTGGTTTTAAAATGATATGTTTCATTTAAGTACTTTGATTTCGCATACTTAGTACTGTTATCTTGACCTCTTGAGGCTGCGTTCATCTGCATGAGTAAGCAGCAGTGCTAGATCGCGTTCTTAGGATCTACGTTGGTGTCAGAGCTCCGTCTCTTAGGAGGCTCTACTTTTGGTATGATCTCCTGTTGTAGATAGTTTTATGCATCGGGGTATGGCGGAGCTGTCGCCATAGTTATATTTCCTTAGAGTGCAGTAGTATGTATGCGATGTGGATATGCTTCTTGAACTATGATTATATATATATCAGAAAGCGAGTTTTCTCACATAAGCGTGTCTTATTTTATAAGCGTTTCATGTCTTGTTTATATTTCGTGATTTCTACGATGTATGACTACTTGTGCCGGTAAGGCACGATCCGCGGGCCGGCAGTCGTGACACTTTGAGGATAGATACCCGATCTTGTTAGTAGAAAGTACCTTGTGTGAATAACAGATTGTATTGGTTTGTGATAGCCTTGTAATACTTTCATTGATTTGATAAGTAAACATGTTAGGATGCTACGTGTGTTAGTATTTTGTGATTGTTATGTAAGTCCTCTTGTTGTTACGTTGTTAAGCGTTAAGCGTTATCTTGTTATTATATCCACATACCCTTGACTTATTATCTGAGGGCTTGCCACCGCGATGCGGTCTATACGGCTATCACGGTCTAAGACTATGCGGAGTGACGGTATGCTCGAGATTGATCATTCGGTGTTTAGCTTTGATGCGGGGATGCCATCACGGTCTTTGAGGATTATGCGGTCTTTGAGGACTATGCGAGTGCGGGAGCCTAGGCGGATACTGGGTTAAGCGCCGATCACGGGGTATACCTCAGTGATGCAGGACCGTGATTCGAGAATACCTCATGCGGATGCATGGGTGACCTATGCGGGCTGCGGTAGTTCGAGGATAGGCGCACATTGATACTGCGAGCGAGTGGCGGCCGATCATACGGTGCGGTCTAAAAGACCTCGTGATACTGATTTATGACATTTTTGATCGTGGGTCTTAGTAATCGGCTATGCGCCGTACTTACCGTCACGGTTCTATTGTGATGACTTTGAGGCGTGAGTCACGACTTGACATATTTTATTTATTGTGAGCGTAGTTTTGGTTATCATACATGTCTCTGCTTTATATAGAGCTACTATGATTTCATTTACGATTTATTTTGATTTCACATGCTCGGTACTGTTATGCGACCTCCCCGAAGTGCGTTCATCTGCGAGTAAAGGTACACGATCGTTGATCCTCGCTCTTAGGGTCCGATTCGGCGTTTGGAAAGCTCCGTTTCTCGGAGGCTTATCTTCGTATAGTCCTGTTATTGTAGGTGCTTACATTCGAAGTATGGCGGCCTGTCGTCGTTGCTAATCATATCATTCGTAAGTCTGTAAATCTTTATTGTGGCGGGGTTTGTAAAAAGATTAAGCTGTTCATTTGTAAGAGTTGTTATTTATATATATCTTAGAAAGGCAAGTTTTCTCAGTTACTATTTTTGCTTCATTTGGTTTCATGTATGTGTTTTATGTTCGGATTACTCGATGTTGTATCACTAGGGTGCAGGGTAAGCACTGATCCGCGGGTTGAATCGTGACAAAAGTAATATCGAAGCGATTAATCCTGGAAAGTGTCTATACCGTATCGATAAGTCTTGATTATCGGTGTGTTGTGCGCGCCAATAATCGAGGAGGCTATAGGATATTTAGGATTAGTTTCTATTCTTCTCACTCTGAGATCGTGCCTTAGAGTGTTGTAAGTTGGACCCTCTGAAATTCTTTCACATGCAATTATGCCTCGCGTAGGCAACCCGAGCCGAGAGGCAAAGCGGCAGGAGTGCAGTAGAGTTGAGGGTTCGAGGCACTGAGCAATCATCACACGAGTTGGTGCTTGTTTGGGGAGTTACGCTCGTCACGGCCCGATAGAGTTTAGCTGTGGCGGCGGCGATTCCTCTACGGCCATGATATTTGAACGCCTTCCGCGGCACAGAGCAGAATATAGATTGCAGGCGACCACATTACTGTATGGATTTGGCTACGGAGAGTATCGATGTTTAGCGAGTCTTGATGACTAAGAAGAGAAGGTTGTGCAAGAGTAATCCTCGATTAAGCGAGCATGGCATGTATGCGGGCTTATCGCGCAAAGCAGCGTAAAGCGTAGAATCGGCAGGTTAAAGGGCGAGAAGAGGGCGAGCGGCAGTCGCTGGTAACTTTAGGCGAGTCACCTCGCATGAGTTAGATTATGCCACGTCCGCGGTGCGAGAGGTCCTCGGGGTTCGGGACATTCGGGGTATGCGAAGTTGGTCGAACTCCGGGGCTTCAGGTTCCGCATGTGACGAGCGTCACGAGAATGTCGTCTTTTAGTTGGTACTTGTTGTACCTATGACCGTCGGTGCGATGTCGAAGCGGTGTCCTAGTAGGAGGACTTAGCCTTGATCGGTGGGTAGTTCGTCACCTTTCTTAGCTATGCGCCTGCAGGCGAGTTTGATTAGAGCAGACTAGGAGTAGGCGATGGGTCGGGCATATCCTTAACCTGCAGAGATCGGTATGTGTGATAAGGTGAGTATACCTTAAGTGCTATGTTCGGATAGCGATGTGTTAGTTGTGATTAGAAATCATGGTGGGTTAGCAGGTAAGATTTTGGGGATAGAGAAAGTGTGAGCCTTAGAGTTTTATCGTAGAGACCTTAGAGGTAAGGCCGTCTCGAGTAAAGGCGTATGTTTATGTTTGACCCTTAGAGAGTGCATAGTGCGCGTGAGCTATGTTTGTGGGATAAGTCCGGGAGTAGTGTGGAATGAAAGAGGTAGTTGAGCTAAGAAGACCGCTAGGTTTTATGCGTGATTAGTGAGATTGTTCGGATCGGGAGCTAGTATTGTGCGCGTTGCTGGTCGGGTTGAGCGGCGTTGCGGGTCAACCGCGACCTGTTGTTGGTTAGGTCGGTTTGTGGTGGTCCGCGGTGGTGGGATCACGGTGTTAGGCGAGTTTAGTTAATCGGCGTCTGAGTTCGTGGATCGTTCGGCAGTGGTGGTCGATGAGGCAGCCCGTCGTGTTCTTCGGTCGGAACCGTTCACTCGGCGATGTTGATTTATCAGTGGTTGTAAAGCTGCAGGGTGCCTACCTTCACCTTATGACGGTGGAGCGATTCAGCTGTTTTGTTTGGAAGTTTTGCGAGCAGTTAAGGACTGGTGAGTCTCGAGAATGCGTCGCCTCGGGCAGTGTTTGAATTTGAGGTAGTTGTAGGATTGTTGTCTCTGTAGAGAGAAGTGTTTTTAGCTACCTCTTGGTGTTCGGATGTCGCCTTATGAAGCCTTGTAGGCGGAAGTATGAGTTGCGGTCGATTGGTTCGATGTTGGCAAGGTTGACGATTAGTTGAGCATTCCGGTGTGGATAGTGAAGCTTGTCTAGAAAGTTACGGCGGCTCAGAGAATCGTGCGGATAATCGGCGGCAGCAGAGTTGAGTTGGTGATCGGTCTTCTGAAAGTACCACCGGACGAGTGTGGCGAGTTTTGGAAGCGAAGGAACTTAGCGAGTTACTTTGGGACTTTTTGAGTTCATGAAGAATAGGCGGGTTGCTATATGTTAGATTTTCTTGCGTCAGAGCTTAGGAGGCGATGCGTCGATCTTCGTATTGTTATGTTTAGGAAAGTATCGGAGATCCGTCCAGTGTTCCCGTTAATAATGACCACGTTAGAGATAGTAACCCGAGTTTTGGAAACTAAAGCATTATCGAAAAATGGTAGAGTTCGAATGCAGCGACCTCGATGATCGCATGCGATCGGTACCATTTGTTGGGTCGGCAGAAGGTTAATGCCTCGGGAAAGTGACAAAAGTGGTATCATTTTGGTGATATTAGGGTGTTTCCTCGTGGACTTGGATATGGCGGTTTGCAAGTTGTTTACGTGGCCGTTGTGGCGGGATTGTTTCGTAAGTATAGTAGTAGAAGACTATCTGGCGTGCGTTTGTTTGAGACTTAGAAGGAACATTCGGGCGAATGTTTCTAAGGAGGAGAATGTTATACCGTATTTCGGTATATGCGTGGGGCGTGTTAGAAAAATTTGAAGTTTAAAAGTTGGCTTGGCGAAAATTATTTTGTTCTGACACGGTTAGAGTCGTTTTTGAAAGCGTTTCCATGACTTTCGTAGGAAAATTCGGCTATGTCATTTTAATTTTTGCGGATTTTTAGAGAGGCGAAACATTTGGACCAACGAGAGAGGCTTGTCACCTCACAATTGGAGCTACGTTTGGGCGGTAAAGGGGTGGGCGAATGGCCATTGTTTGGTCGAGGGTTGGTAGGATATTTTGGTGGTAGATGGATAAAGTGCGCTTGGCAAGATCTTGGCCTACACTTGCCTTGCACTTGGCATGATCTTGGCCATTGGTTGGCCTTAGCCGACTATAAATACCCCCTCCACTTTGAAGACTTCTTCATCCGTTCTACAAATCTCTAAGTGTTAAAATCCTCCACTCTCTTAGTAGTGTTCTCGCAACACCGTCCATCCATGGCGAGAGCCCTCCACTCTTTGTGGTGCTAGTAGGGTACCCCACACTAGCCTAGTTGTTTTCATTTAATACCCTTTGTGGTGTAGAAATACTCTCAGTATTATTATAATGCCCAATTACCTTAGTAGTATACCTTGTAGTATTCTAAGGTTATACATCTGAAAAGCCAGAAATACTATTATACTTCGTCGATCCAAAACCGAAACACTAAGGGAAATCCCCACAGTTAGTGTGAGTGTTATGTAGAAGTTGGTTAGAACTTCTAAGGGTGGTTTGGAGCGGGTTGGGCGTGTGAGTTGGAGCTAAACGTTGCCCGGGATCGACATCTATACTTGGATAATTATGGGCTTATCGAGGTAATTATCTTGTCCACTATTGTAATTGGAAATTACATGTTATTGGAATATATAGTTGAAGTATACTATATATAGATCTGAACATAGCTTTGTGGCAATGTCTTTGGACTTAACTGAATTTAAAGAAGAGAAGGCTGTAATTACGTGGGTGTATTCTGATAAACTTGTCGTTGTGGGTAGGGAAGAGTGCCTAATTTCCGTAGGATCTTGTATCTAGATGTATTCTACAGGTAGTCTAGACTTTGATAGACTTATATAACTTGTATAGGTTGGATGTTCTGCAGTAGCATGGGCTACTTGAGAAGGTGGACGGGCTAAGTAGGGTTATAGCGTGGGCGATTTGCTAATAGTCGATAATTAAATGCGAGGTATGTGAACCTCTTCATCTCTTACAGCATGATATGTGTATAACTATGATACGGTGGGCGTCGTGTGTTAATTGAGCGTGGTTATGCAATGTCTTTTGACTTAAGCGAATAATAATAATCTTAAGTAGTTCGAGAATTAAGAAACTTTTTAAAGAAGAGTAATACTTGGTTTTAAAATCTTAAGAGTTATACTAGCTTTATGGGAAGTTAGGTATAATGGCTTAAGAGAGATAAAACGAATGATTTATTTATTTTAGAAGTTGAAGACTTGATCTTGTAAGATGAGACTTAACTTAAATGAATTATATAAATTTTGTGTGAAACCTCATTCGTGAGTAATGAGTACTTAGTTTTAAAGGGATAATGTTTCTTGATTTGGAAATCGAATGTGTATCGACAAACCATTGCGTTAATAAAGAAAATGTATTGAATAATTATGTATTATTAAAACCGGTAGAAACTTCCATCCGCATGAAGCTAAGATGAGACAAAATGATATTTCTAGATCATGCATGTTGTAATAAGATTGTTATAAACAAAGAATATCCTACTCACATATAAGGCTTATGTTTCTCAGATTGTTTAAAAGAGAATTATATTCTTAAATGAATGAGACTATGAACTAGGAACCTTTCTAAAATAAGAAAGCGTGAACATTTGAAATTAGGCAAACTTGGGCGTTTGGAAAATAATGTTGTTACTTGATTTTACAAAGGTAAGTGTTTTAGTTTACTTAAAAGAACGATCACTCTATTTTATACTACGGGTGTTGTGACTTAGGTGAAAAAGCAGATCTTTTAAAGATTTAATGTATGAAGTACTTTGGGGATAGATGCCGATCTTGTTAGTAGAAAGTACCTTGTGTGAATAACTTGATTGTATTGGTTTGTGATAGCCTTGTAATACTTTCTTGTTGATTTGATAAGTAAACATGTTAGGATGCTCGTGTGTTAGTATCTTGTGATTGTTATGTAAGGGGTCACTCTTGTTGTGCTTACGTTGTTAAGCGTTAAGCGTTGTCTTGTTATTATATCACATACCGCGACTTATTATCAGGGCTTGCCACCGTTGATGCGGTCTATCGGCTATCACGGTCTCTAGACTATGCGGAGCGATGGTATGCTCGAGTTGATCATTCGGGTGTTTAGCCTGACGCGGGGATGCCTATGCGGTCTTCGAGGATTATGCGGTCTTTGAGGGACTATGCGAGTGCGGAGCCTAGGCGGATCTGGGGTTAAGCCCCGATGCGGGGTATACCTCAGCTGATGCAGGACCGTGATTCGAGGAATACCTCATGCAGTGCATGGGTGACCTATGCGATGCGGTAGTTCGGGGATAAGCGCTTTGGTGATCTGAGCGAGTGGCGAACCGATCATATAGTGCGGTCTAAAAAGACCTCGTAATCTGATTTATGACATTTTTGGTGTAGGTCTTAGTAGTCGGCTATGCGCCGTACTTACCGGAAATGCGGTTCTATTGTGATGACTTTGAGGCGTGAGTCACGACTTGACATGCTTATTTATTGTAGCTGTGAGTGTTATACCGTATTTCAGTATATGCGTGGGGCGTCGTAGAAAAGTTTGAACTTTAAGTAGGCATGGGCGAAAATATTTTGTGTGACACCCGATTAGAATCGTTTTTTGGCGACGTTTTACAAAACTTGCGAAGGAAAATTCCGGCTATGTCATTTTTAATTTTGCGGATTTTTCCGAGAGACGAACATTTTGGACCAGAGAGGCGACACTTGTCACCTCGAGTTGGTGGAGTGTGGGCGGCAACACGATTTAGGGTCATAGTTGGTAGGATATTTGTGAGGATTTGTGGAGTAGGGACTAGGGGCACTTGGGCAAATCTTGGCCCTCACTTGCCCCCGCCAGCTAGATCTTGGCCGTTGAACTCCTATAAATACCACTGGCTGTGAAGCTTTCTTCATCTCATTATTAAGTCTTGAAAACCCTCCTCATTTCGTGAGGCCCTTGGCAGAGTTGTCACCCCTCCCTTGTGGTGTGGCGAGACACCTGCCCTTCCTAGTGGTGCTAAGTAGTACCCCTTGCCTAGTTGTTCTCGTAAAATACACCCCTCTTGGTAGAAAATACTCTCCAAAGTATTGTTACTATACCCAAAATACCTTAGCCTTATACCTGTAGTATTCCAAAAGTTACCTCTTACATGGGCAGAAATACTACCTTATGTCCTTTTGTCTCAAATGAAACCAAGAAAAATCTTCATAGTCGGTTGAAGTGTTAAGTAGAAGTTGCGTAGAACTTCAAGGGTTGTTGGGCGGGTTGGAGCACCGAGTAGAGCTAAACGTTGCTCGGGATCGACGTTTATACTTGGATAATTTTGGGCTTGCAGGGTAAATACTCTTGACATACATTTGTAATTGGAAATTACATCGTAGTAGTATAGAAATGAATATAAGATTCATAGAAGAATTGAAGCGTAATAGAAGGATATTCTGAAAAGACTTAGCGAAATCGCATCAGTAGAATATTAATGTAGAAGTTGATAGGCTTATATAGCAGTTATAGGTTGAAAGTTACGCAAGTAGCATGTTCTACTTGAAGGTGGACACAAGGCTAAGCGGGTTATAGCGTGGAGCGTTTGCTAATAGTCGATAATCGTCGCGAGGTATGTGATTCTTCCTATACTCTTGAGCATGATATTTTAATATATATATATGATACGGTGAGCGTGCGTGTGTTAAGCTGAATAATAATTCGGCAATGTCTTTTGACTTAAGCTCGAATAATAATTACGACAATGTCTTTGACTTAAGCTGAATAATCTTGAAGTATTTCAAAGAATCTGAATCATTTTTATGAAGCGTAACACTTGGTTTTAAAAGCTTAAGAGTTATACTAGCTTTATGGGAAGTTAGGTATAACGACTTAAGAAAGTAAAAGGAATGGTTCTGATTTTAGAAGTTAAGAGACTTGATCTTAAAAGATAAGAGACTTGACTTAATTATATTAATGTGAATTTTGTTAAAAGTGTGAAACCTCATTCGTGAGTAATGAGTATTTTGGTTTTCAAAAGGAATGATGTTTTACTGATTTCGGAAATCAGAATAAGTGTCGAACAAACCACAGCAGCGTTAATAAAGGAATTGTATTGACTAATAAGTATTATTAACAACCAGTAGAAACCTCCATCTGCATAGAAGCTAAGATGAGACAAAATGATATTACATTTCCTAGATCATGGCTGCTCTAATAAGATTGTTATAAACAAGAATAACCTACTCACATATCAGACATATGTTTCTCAAATTGTTTTCAAACAGAATTATATCATTAAGTGATTAATACTATGAACTACGAAACCTTTCGAAAATGAGAAACTTGAGTAATTGAAATTAGGCAAACTTGAGCGTTTGGAAAGAATGTTGTTACTTGATTTTACAAAGAGTAGTGTTTGGAGTTTACTTAAAAGATAGTCACTCTATTTTTATACTACGGTATTGTGTGACTTTTGTGAAAGAAGCGGATCTTTTAAAAGAGTTAATGTATGAAGTACTTTGGGGATAAAACCGATCTTGTTAATCATATAGTAGAAAGTACGCTTGTGAATAACAGTTGTGTTGGTTTGTGATAATCTTGTAATACTTTCTTGTTGATTGGATAAGTACTCGTGCTAGAATGCTTCGTGTGTTAGTATCTTGTGGTGATTGTGTAAAGGGTTTCCTCGATTGCGCTTAAGTTGTTTAACGATCGGTCGTTATGTTGGTATTGTACCACTCGCTTGACTTGATCCGGAGGGTCATTGCCCTCCGTGCGGGGGTATATCTCGGTGATGCAGGACCATGATTCGAGAATACCTCATGCGGGTCGAGGACCTATGCGGAGCTACGAGAGTTCGAGGTTAGTGTGCGGCCTTTATGGCCATGCGGTGCATGTGCCACGCGGATGCGAGTCGAGCGGATCGGGAGTAGCTACCCTCGTGCGAGAATACCTCATGCGGGCCTATGAGGTTGGCCTATGCGAGCTGCGGGAAGTTCGGGGCTGAGCGGCGCATTTGATCTGGCGTGTGGCGGCGATCATGTGGCGTCTGCAGATCTCGTGATCTGATTTATGACCTTATTAGTCGTAGGTGTTAGTAATCGGCTATGCCCGTACTTACCAATGCGGTTTTATTATGACACGTGGGACACGGTGTTCGTATGTATTCCTTAGTGCTTTGATATCATAGGCCTTCGGCGGTGAGGAAGGTATTCCAGGCATGATTGATGTTATGGGCGTGAGACCCGTAGTGAAATTTGAGTGATGACTTTGAGGCGTGAGTCACGACTTGACATGGCTATTTATTATGAATTGTAGTTTGGTTATCATACATGTCTCTGTTTTATATAGACTACTATGATTTCATTTGATATTTTGATTTCACATACTTAGTACTGTCTTGACCTCTCCATTTGAGCGTATAAAGAGCGAGCCTGCCACTCGAAACAGAACCGTGGCTCTCTCCGTATGGCACATCTGAGAAGGGCGTAGGGCATGCCTCGAGATCGCATAAGCGGCCGTACCATTTGTTAGGTCGTCGGGCAAGGCTCGCGACAAAGTGACAAAAGTGGTATCGGAAGCGATTAATCCTCGGAAAGTGTCTGGGCCGTATCTAGTAGAGTCTTGATTATCGGTGTGTTGTGCACTACACCAATAATCGAGGCTATAGGATATTTAGGATTGGTTTCCATTCTTCTCACTCTGAGATCGTGCCTTAGAGTGTGTTAAAAGTTGGACCCTCTAACGTATTTCTTTCCACCGTTATGCCTCGCGTAAGGCAACCGGGCCAGGAGAGCAAAGCGTAGGAGGCTGAGTAGAGCACGGGAGGTTACTAGGGCCGGCGATCATCACAGGTGGTGTTTCATTCGGAGTTACGCTTTCGTCGCCCGGTAGAATTTATACGCAGCGGCGATGCCTGCTGCGACCATGATATATGAACCTTGGTTCCACGGCAGAACGGAGAATATAGATTGCAATGAGGCGACCACGTTACTAGCTATGGATTTGGCTTCGGAGTATACCGATGTGCGCGAGTCTTGATGAATATCTAGAGAGAGGGATGCGAGGAGTAATTCTTGATTAGATTGAGCATGGCACGTATGCGGGCTTATACCGCGGCAGCCGAGAAGCGTAGATCGGCGGGTTAACGGGCGAAGAAGAGGCGAGCAGTAGGTCCTTTGGTAACTTCGAGGCGAACCACCTCGGCTCGGATATGCACATCCACGGTCGAGTGGTCCTCGAGTTCGGGGCGTTGGGGACAAGCGGAGTTGGTCGAGCTCCGAGCTTCGGTTCCGACTACGCGAGTTCCGGCCCGGTAGGTGATTTTCCCAGTGTTCACGATGTGATTGGCGTCGTCCGGGAATGTCGTCTTTTAGTCGGTACTTGTTTTACTGCGGTCGTCGGGGCCTTGTGTCGAAAGGATGTCTAGTAGGAGGATGTAAGTAGGAGGACTCACCTTCATGTCGGTGACAGTTCATCATCTTCCTAGCTATTGTTATACCGTATTTCCAGTATATGCGTAAAGGAATACGTCTGAAAAAAGTTTAGTCTTAAATTTAGGCCTTGGGCGATTTTTAGGCCTGACTCACAGCGAACAGTTTTCCGGCGAAAGCGTTTCCACGACTTTCGTAGGATAAATTCGACTATGTCATTTCTAATTTTGCGGATTTTTAGAGGCGTAACACTTTGGACCAACGAGAGGCGACACTTGCCACCCTCTCATTGGTGGACTTGTCCGCGGCAATAGGGCCGAATGGATGACCATCCTTGTCATAAAGTTAGTTAGATATTTTGTGTGCAAGTTGGCTAGGTACACTTGCCTAATCTTGACCTTACACTTGCCTAGCACTTGGCTAAATCTTGGCCATTGGTTGGCCATGTCTTGACCTATAAATACCCTCTCGAGATGAAGAGTTCTTCGTCCACAAAAGCTTTCAAGTCTAAAAATCCTTCCTCTCCTTTGTAAGCAATTAGTCGTCCAACACACCCTCCCGAGAAGCTTGGCCGAGGCTACCCTTCTTTAGCCTGAAACCTACCCCCCACTTGGTAGAAAAGTTGCCTTCTTGTATTGTTATAATGCCCAAAATACCTAGCCCAAATACCTTAGTACTTAGTAGAAGTTGTGAAGAACTTCTAAGGTTTCCATAGACATACAACTTAGGAGCAAAACCTTGCTCAGTGCGACTTTTCTAGGATATTATTGGGCTTACTGAGGTAACTAATCCTAACCCTCTTTTGAATTAGAGAATACTTCTTGTTGTAGAATAAGAATAAGTATAAATACTTAGAAGGTTATTAAGAATAGAATTGAAGCGTAACACCTTAGAAGGGTATAAAGAAGAATATCTGACTGCTTACATAGAATTTATTTTCCTGATGAACTTATATAGCTCATGGGTAGGGTTGTGCTGCGACTTTCAGTAGAATTGAGGACCCTCTGTTTAGAATGACCTCTGAATAGTCTAGACTTTGATAGATGTCTGTGACTATTATAAAGCTGATTCTCTGCGCGACATACTCGACTTGGCGGTGGATTTGTAGAAGGTATGTGATTCTTCCTAAAGCATGATATTTTACAATATGTATATAAATGCGGTGAGCGTACATGTGTTAAGCGAATAATAACTAACGGCAATGTCTTTGACTTAAGCTGAATAATACTTACGGCAATGTCTCACGGCTTAAGCACGAATAATACGTGCAATGCCGCCGGCTTAAGCTTTGAATAATAAGAAGCGAAAACATTTCAAAGGACTCTTGAACCATTTTTACTGAGAAGAGAACTAATTGGTTTCTCAAGCGAAGCTTAAGAGTTATACTAGCTTTATGGGAAGTTAAGTATAACCACTTAAGATTGATAAAAGAAACAAGTTGCCTATGTATTTCTAACAGACTTATATGAAATTGTGAAAAGAATAATAAGATGGTTTGATAAGTAGACATGACATGTTGCTATGTGTGTTAGTACCTTATAACGTTTGTATAAGTGAGTATCCTTGTTGTACTTATGTTGTTTAAAGATAAGTCGTTATGTTAGTCTACTATCACTCACCTCTTGAGATAATCTAGGAGAGTTAAAGGCGCCTCCGTCGGGGTAGACTTCGGTGGTGCAGGACCGTGATTGAGAATACCTCATGCGGGTCGGGGGCCTATGCGAACTCACGAGAGTTCGAGTTAGTATGCGGGGTTATGCCTCATGCGGTCTATGTGGCCATGCGGACGGAGTCGGGGCGATGCAGGAGTAGCTACCCTCGATGCGGGGTTATACCTCATGCGGGCCCGTGCGAGTGGCTATGCGGACTCGAGTCGAGATTAAGCTTGCGGAATGAGGATGTGGCGAGTGGCCTGTTTGATCATTCGCGACCTAGACAAGGCGTATTCTGATTTACCTATTATTTGCTCTTGTTTGTGATGTGGCACTATGTGCAGTTTCATGGTTGTTTCACACATATTTGTAGCGGTTTTAAAAATGATATGATTTCATTTAAGTACTTTCTGATTTCGCATACTTAGTACTGTTGTCTTGACCTCGCTTGGGGCTGCGTTAAATCTGCGCGAGTAAGGGCAGCGGTGCTAGATCGCATCCTTAGGATCTACGTTGGTGTCGGGAGCTCCGTCTCTTAGGAGGCTCTACTTTTGGTATGATCTCCTGTTGTAGCTAGTTTTTGTCTGATCGAGGGTATGGCGAACCTGTCGCCATAGTTATATATTTCCTTAGAGTGCATAGTCATGTTATGCGATGTCGGATGTATTGCTAAACCATGATTATATATATATCGAAAGCGATGTTTTCTCACAAAATCGTGTCTTATTTTATAAAGCGTTTCATGTCTTGCTTTATGTTTCGTGATTACTACGATGTATGACTACTTGGGTGCCGGTAAGGCACGATCCACGAGCCGGGCAGTCGTGACAAAAGTGGTATCGAAGCGATTAATCCTCGGAAAGTGTCTGAACCGTATCTAGTAGAGTCTTGATTATCGGTGTGTTGTGCACCATACATGATAATCGAGGAGGCTATAGGATATTTAGGATTGGTTTCCGTTCTTCTCATTACGAGATCGTGCTTTAGAGGCGTGTTATAGGTTGGACCCTCTAACGTATTCCTTTCTGTGCTGATTATGCCTCGCGTAAAGCAACCGGGCGAAGGGCAAAGCGTAGGAGGCGCTAGCGAGACACCCAGTCACGAGGGCTCGAGGCCAGTCTATACGAGGCAGCGAGTTCTATGGCGCCGCCCGGCCCAGCGAGACCACAGTACCCACGCCTCGTCCCGCGATGCAGGCGGAGGTTAGGAAATCTGAGAGATAGCCCGACTTTTAGCTAAAGTTGTGGCGATACGAGAGAAGGTGGATGCGGCGATTCAGTTCGGCTCGGCGCAGTCGCGCCGTTGTTCACGAGGCGAGAGTTTGAGGCTACGAGACTTCTTGGTTTGTAGCCAGCGGAGTTTTATGGATCGAGGCGGAGGATGATCGCGAGAGTTCATCAAGTCGACTTGAGGATTTTGAGAGTGATCGGGCGTCGGAGACGAGTCAGTGATCTTTGGTTCCACGTAAATTGCGTGATACCGCGATCGATTGGTTTGATTCATGGGAGTTATCCGGGAAACCGCAGCGTCCCAGTACTTAGGATGAGTTCTCGAGGCTTTGCTCACTCACTTCTTGCCTCGCGGATGAGGAGGCGCGGGGTGATAGATTTTTACTGCGAGCGAGAGGGCGCTTGTCGGGAGTACAATGTCGAGTTTGATTCATTGGCTCGATATGTCCCGGCATTGGTAGCGATATGGAGGATAGGGTGCACCGCTATGTCACGGGCTGAAGCGACTATATGGCGAGTCGTATGCGGGTTTCTCTCGGTAGGGTATGGGCATTACCGCGTGCGAGCTCGCGCCCTTGGATGCGAGGCGCGAGGTCGGCGAGTGGGCGGACGGCGAGAAGAAGGCGGGGCGGGAGGTCTTACGGTGGTTATCGTGGTGGCGGCCTCGGCGGCGATCTAGGTCGCACCACGGCCAGCCTGAGCACTCCTGCCGTCACCGGCCTGACCCGCGATTTCGGCGGACCGGGGCCAGGGGCTTGAGCGTCGGGTAGCGAAGAGTGCGGCGTCGGGACCACCCGGTGTGGCGATCGGTAGATCCCATTCACGGGAAGTGTGGTACTACTTTTGGAGCTTATTCTGATTGTAGCGGCGGTCACTTTGCGGGCTTGTCGGCCAGGCGTGGCGGTGGTAGAGCTCGGCCTTGAGTTACGTTGCGCTTCATCATCTCCTCTGATTACTCGCCGGGGCGAGGTGCTCATGGGTCGGCGGTGGCGGCCGTGGCTCGAGTCGATTCTGGCAGTCCTCGAGCCGCATTTATGCTGTCCGGTAAGCGGGATCGAGGCCTCGCGATGTAAATCACGGTACCTTATCGGTTCGGGTTTGATGTGTATGCTTTGATAGATCGGGTTCTACTCTGTCCTATATATCTCCCACTTGTTGCTAGTAGGATAGGGATAGAGCACGAGTCCATAGACCCTTTCGAGTAGCTACGCGATGGGTGATTCGGTGGTAGCTCGGCGGGTATTTAGAGCTTGTCTGTGACCGTTCTGATCGTCGGACCTGGCGACTTGATAGAGTTGGAGATGATTGACTTGGCGTGATCATGGGGATGGATTGGCTGGCTTCTGCTTCGCCAATGTAAGCTGAGAGAGAGAATAATGCAGTTCGGTTTCACGAGGCCGGTTGTTGAGTGGGAGAACGCGGTATCGCCAGAGGTAGGTTTATTTCCTACCTCAAGGCTAGGAAGATGGTGCGAAGGGTATATCTACCATCTCGTTCGGGTGTTTAATCTGAAGGCTGCGGTGCAGATTTTGGTCGATTCGAGTAGTCGAAGTTCCCAGGGCGTGTTTCGAGATGACCTCGGGTATCCTCACGAGAGGAGATCGAGTTTTGTATAGATGTGTTGCGGATACTCGGCGTATTTCCATTCCGCCATACTGAGAATGGCACTGCGAGTTGAGAGAGTTGAAGGATCGGCTTAGGGATTTGCTAGAGAAGGGCTTCATTAGGCCTGAGTGTTTCTCGAGAGGCGCGGTATTGTTCGTGAAGAAGAAGGGCGGGGCCTTTGCGCATGTGTGTTGATTCTGAGCGGTGAACAAGGTGACCATTAGAACGAATACCCCCTACAGGATTGATGATTTGTTCGACCGGTTGCGAGTGCGAGATGTTTCTCGAGATTGATCTGCGATCGGGCTATCATCAGTGCGAGTCGAGAGGTGGATGTCCACAGAATGCATTCGGACGATGCGGGCATTATGAGTTGAGGTCATGTCTTTTGGGTTGACCAATGCTCGGCGGTATTCATGGATTTGATGAACCGAGTGTTCAAACCATTTTTGAACACGTTTGTGATAGTGTTCATTGATGATATCTTGGTTTATTCTGCTCAGGCGAGGAGCATGCGGGCATTTGAGGCTGTCTTGTGATTCTCGAGACCAGCGATTTATGCGCCAAGTTTTCCAAATGTGAGTTTTGGTTGACTTGATGGCGTTTCTTGGGCATATTATCGGTGATGGCATTCGAGTTGATATGGCCAAGATCGAGCGATCGGGACTTGGCCTAGACCTCTTACTCAGCAGAGTTCGCGATTTTACGGGCCTTGCGAGTATTATCGGCGGTTCGTGGAGAAGTTTGCTTCTATCTGCACCATTGACTAGGTGACTGAGAAGCGGCGAAGTTTGATGGTGATGCTTGTGGCGAGGTTTCGATTCTTTGAAAGAGGCGCGGCCGCCCGTTCTTACTCTTCCCGGAGAGTCGGATGGTTATGTCGTGTATTGTGATGCGTCGGGCATCGGGTTGGGATGTGTGTTGATGCGGCATGGCGAGTTATAATATGCATCAGCGGTGAAGAAACACGAGAGGAACTACCCCGCGTGATTTGGAGTTGGCGGTATGATTCACGCTTTGAAGATGCAGGCACTATTTGTATGGGGTTCACGTGGATATTTTTACAGACCACAGAGCCTCGGTATATCTTGACGGAGGAGTGAACTTACGGCGAGAGCGGTGGTTAGAGTTGCTTAAGGATTACGATGTGGACATCTGTACCACGGGAAGGCGATGTTGTGGCGGATGCTCTTAGTGCGTGGGTCGATGGGAGTCTATCGGAGTGCGGCGGAGAGGAGGGCATGGTTCGTGATTTGCATCGATTAGCGAGCCTTGGTGTCGTTTGATTGATTACGATAGCGGTGGGGTTAGAGTTCGTGAGGTTGCGAGTCTTCCGTCGTCGAGGAGGTGAAGAAGCGATTCGAGATCGGTTTTGCGTTATCGTGATCTGACTCTTCGTGAGGGCAAGGGTCCTTTTGAGTACTTTGATGAGGTGCTAAGGTTTGAGAAGCGAGTTGTGTGTTCGGATATTTGGGACTTGGCGAGTTCTTGGGGAAGCCTGCGCGCGTTACTCTATCCGTCGAAGTCGACCAAGATGTACCACGACCTTAGATACGTGTATTGGTGGGATGGTTTGAAGATGGGCGTTGCGAGTTCGTAGCTCGGTGCGTGTTGTCGGCGGTGAAGGTAGAGCACGAGGCACGGTGGTTTATTCTGACGATAGAGATCGACACGGAAGTGGGAGGTGATCAACATGGACTTCATCGCGGGATTACCTCGCTTTCGGAGGAGACATGATTCTATATGGGTTATCGTCGGCGGTGTGAAATCAGCCCACTTTCTTCCGTCGGGGCGACTTTTGGTGAGGATTATGCGAACTTTACATCAGAGATCGTCGGTGCATGGAGTCCCTGCCCGATCATATCGACGAAGAGCGATTTGACGGCTCAGAGTCGCTTCGAGAGGAGTTTAGGGGCGGTGAGCACAATGCGCATTTCATCCACGAGTGAGCGGACGGCGAGCGCCTTATCCGGACTGCGAGATATCTTTGCGAGCACATGTTAATGACCGATGGTAGTTGGGAGGATCATTTGCCTCTAGTTGAGTTCGCGTATAATAATAGCTACCACTCGGTATTGAGATGGCGCCTTATGAGGCCTTGTATGGGAGAAGTGCGGATCGCCTATATATTGGTTCGAGGTGGGCGAGTGCGGCTAGTGGGACGGTTTGGTGCGGCGAGCGATGGATAAGGTGAAGCTTATCAAGGCGGCTATTAACGGCTCGAGTCGGCAAGTCGTATGCGAATCATCGTCGTCGACATCAGGTTCGCGATTGATGATTGGGTTTTCTGAAGGTGTCACCCATGAAGGGTGTGATGAGATTCGGGAAGAAGGAAACTTCGGTAGTACATTGGGCGTTTGGTGTCGCGAGGTAGGCAAGGTTGCCTATGAGTTGAATCTGCCGTCCGTCTGGAAGCGATACATCCGGTGTTTCACGTTTCTATCTTTGAGAGATGTATCGAGGATCCATCTAGGTACATCCGATTGGCGATGTCGGTGTGACCAGGGGTTATCGTATGAGAGATTCCCGTAGCGATAATCGATCGTCGAGTTAAGCGTCTGCGGACGAAGGGCGTGGCAGTCAAAGTCTTGTGGCGAACGAGCTCGAGGAGGAGATGGCGTGGGAAGCGAGGAGGACATGAGGCGAAGTATCCTCACTGTTCCCCACCCCTCGGGTATTTCACTTTCTACTTGTAAATCTTCATTATCGTTTATGCCTAAGTGTTGTTTATGGCGTGTGTGGCTTTGCAAGCTGTTTAAGTTTTGAAGAACCTTATCGTTATCTGTCTTGGGAAGGAACATTCGGGGCGAATGTTTCTAAGGAGAGAATGTTATACCAGTATTTCCAGTATGCGTAAAGGAATACGTGCAAAAGTTTGGTCTTAAAGTTAGGCCTTGGGCGATTTTTAGGCCTGACTCACCAGCGACGATTTTCCGAAAGCGTTTCCCACGGCTTCGTAGGATAAATTCGACTATGTCATTTCTAATTTTTGCGGATTTTTAGAGGCGTAACACTTTGGACCAGCGAGAGGCGACACTTGCCACCCTCTCATTGGTGGACTTGTCCGCGGCAATAGGGCGAATGGATGACCATCCTTGTCATAAAGTTGGTTAGATATTTTGTGTGCAAGTTGGCTGAGTACACTTGCTAATCTTGACCTTACACTTGCCTAGCACTTGGCTAAATCTTGGCCATTGGTTGGCCATGTCTTGACCTATAAATACCCCTCTTGAGATGAAGAGTTCTTCATCCACAAAAGCTTTCAAGTCTAAAAATCCTTCCCTCTCCCTTTGTAAGCAATTAGTCCAACACACCCTCCTTGAGAAGCTTGGCGAGGCTACCCCACACTAGCCTGGCGAAACTACCCCCTCCCTTGGTAGAAAAGTTGCCTTCTTGTATTGTTATAATGCCCAAAATACCTAGCCCAAATACCTTAGTACTTAGTAGAAGTTGTGAAGAACTTCTAAGGTTTCCTTGGAGCATACAACTTAGGAGCAAAACCTTGCTCGAGTATGACTTTTCTAGGATATTATTGGGCTTACAGGGTAACTAATCCTAACCCTCTTTTGAATTAGAGAATACTTCTTGTTGTAGAATAAGAATAAGTATAAATACTTAGAAGGTTATTAAGGAATAGAATTGAGCGTAACACCTTAGAAGGGTATAAAGAAGAATATCTGATGTACTTACATAGAATTTGTTTTCTGATGAACTTATATAGCTCATGGGTAGGGTTGTCTTTGACTTTCAGTAGAATTGAGGACCCTCTGTTTAGAATGACTTACAGAATAGTCTAGACTTTGATAGATGTGCGTGACTATTATAGGTGATTCTCTGCTTGCGACATACTCGACTTGGCGGTGGATTTGCGAGAAGGTATGTGATTCTTCCTAAAGCATGATATTTTACAATATGTATATAGTACGGTGAGCGTACATGTGTTAAGCGAATAATAACTAACGGCAATGTCTTTGACTTAAGCTGAATAATACTACGGCAATGCCTCAACGCTTAATATGTCGGCAATGCCTCACTTAAGCTGAATAATAAGAAGCGAAAACATTTCAAAGGACTCTTTGAACCATTTTTCTGAGAGAGAACTAATTGGTTTCTCAAGCGAAGCTTAAGAGTTATACTAGCTTTATGGGAAGTTAAGTATAACCACTTAAGATTGATAAAAGAAACAAGTTGCCTATGTATTTCTAAGACTTATATGAAATTGTGAAAAGAATAATAAGATGGTTTGATAAGTAGACATGACATGTTGCTATGTGTGTTAGTACCTTAACGTTTGTATAAGTGAGTATCCTTGTTGTACTTATGTTGTTTAAAGATAAGTCGTTATGTTAGTGTACTATCACTCACCTTGAGATGATCTAGGAGGTTAAGGCGCCTCCGTCTGGGGTAGACTTCGGTGATGCAGGACCGTGATTCGAGAATACCTCATGCGGGTCGAGGGCATATGCGGAGCTACGAGAGTTCGAGTTAGTATGCGGGGTTATGCCTCATGCGGTCTATGTAGCCATGCGGACAATGAGTCGGGGCGATGCAGAGTAGCTACCCTCGATGCGGGGTTATACCTGCCATGCGGGCCACGTGCGAGTAGCCTATCTGCGGACTCGAGTCGAGTTAGGCTGCGAGAATGAGGATGTGGGCGAGTGGCCTGTTCCGATCATTCGCGACCTAGACAAGGCGTATTACGATTACTATTGTTGCTCTTGTTTGTGATGTGGCACTATGTGCGGTTTCAGTTGTTTCACATATTTGGCCCAGTTTTAAAAATGATATGTTTTCATTTAAGTACTTTCTGATTGCATACTTAGTACTGTTATGCGACCTCGTGGGCTGCGTTCATGCGGTAAGGGCAGCAGTGCTAGATCCGCATCCTTAGGATCTACATGTTGGTGTGAGCTCCATCTCTTGGAGGCTCTACTTTTTGGTATGATCTCCTGTTGTAGCTAGTTTTATGCTGATCGGTATGGCGGGCCACTGTCGCCATAGTTATATATTTCCTTAAGTGCTGAGTCATGTTTATGCGATGTCGGATGCTTGCTAAACAGTGATTATATATATATCTTAAAGCGATGTTTTCTCACAAAATCATGTCTTATTTTATAAAGCTGTTTCATGTCTTTATGTTTCATGATTACTACGATGTATGACTACTTGGGTGCCAGTAAGGCACGATCCCGAGCGGCAGTGCGTAGCGGGCGACTATCATCTGGGCGAGTTTGATTAGACGACTAAAGTGAAGCGGTGAACATAAGTATATCCTTAACCCTCTAGAGATTGTATGTGATGATAATGTGATTAGAAACCATGGTTAGTTAAAAGGGTAAGATTGGGGATAAGGAAAGTGTGAGCACTTAGAGAGTTTTATACGTAGAGACCTTAGAGGCAAGGCCATCTCGAGTAAGATTACATTTATGTTTGACCACTTGCTCGGAGTGCATAGTGCGTGAGGTATATTATGTGATAAGTCTGAGTAGTGTGAAATGAAAGAGGTAGTTGAGCTAAAGAAGACCGCTAGGTTTTCGTAACGATTAGTGAGATTGTTCGGTTCGGGGAGCAAAGTTTCTTGGCGATAGCGGAGTCGGGTTAGGGGGCCGGTGCGGGTCAACCAGCGCTTTGCTTTGTACAACAATAGTGGTCTGAATTGGCTACCATGGTGGTCCCGCTTTGTGTTAGGGTCATGAGGGTGTTAGGCCCAAGTTTAGTTAACCATCGTGCGAGTTCGTGGATGCGTGCGACCAGTAGTCGGGCCGATGAGGTCAGCCCATTTTGTCTTTCCGTAAGGACCGTTTACTCGGCAGAGGGTTATGCGAGGTGTTATATCAGGAAGGTTGTAAGGTTGCACGAGGTGCCTACGTTCACCTTATGACAGATGAAGCCCGGAGTTTAGCTTCTTCTTGGAAGTTTTACAGGCGGTAGGAACTCCGGTGAGTCTGATGCTCGCATTCACCTCGGGCGGTGTTAGGTTTCGAGGTGTTGTGAGGATTGTTGTCTCCTGTTGAGGGAGTGTTTTATAGCTACCATTTCAGTTTTCGGATGTCGCCTTATGAAGCCTTGTAGGGGCGGAAGTGTAAGTGTCGGTCGATTGGTTCGATGTTGTGAGTTGAGTTGTTGGATTCATCACATTTTGAGAATGTGGCTAGGTGTGAGTTTTGGAAAAGCAGAGGAACTGCGAGTTACTTTAGGCATTCTGATTGTTTGTAGAGTAAGTAGGGAGTTGCCTATAAGTTAGCATTGCCGTCCAGCGTAGGAAGCGTATGTCCGTCTTTCGAGTTGTTATGTTGAAGTATCGGAGATCCATCAGTGTTCCAGTTAATGATGATCAAGTTGGAGGTAGTAGCCCGAGATTTTGAAAGCGAAGCGATGCGAAATTTGATAAGTTATGAGAAAAGTTCGATTATGCGGCGGTCACGGCGAGTAAGGAAGAAGCGAGCATGTGTTAAACGGAGTGTGATCATTTCGTTTGTAAAGTGAAGGTGCGAAGGAGTATATTGTAGACTTGGTGGGAGCTTTTGTTATACTAGAGATGATTCCTCGTGGACTTGGATTAAGTATTTGCGCATGTGTTATTTGATGGCGGCGTGGCGTGATTGTTTTAAGTAAATATAGCGATGAAGACTATCTCGGCGCATGTTTGTTTGAGACTTAGAAGGAACATTCGGGGCGAATGTTTCTAAGAGGGAGAATGTTATACCGTATTTCGGAGTATGCGTGGGGGCGTCGTAGAAAATTTTGAACTTTAAGTAGGCATGGGCGAAAATATTTTTGTGCACAACACGATTAGAATCGTTTTTTGGCGAAGCGTTTTACAAAACTTGCGAAGGAAAATTCTGGCTATGTCATTTTAATTTTTGCAGATTTTTAGAGGCGAAACATTTTGGACCAACGAGAGGCGACACTTGTCACCTGAGTTGGTGGAGTGGACGGCAATGCACGATTTAAGTCATAGTTGGTAGGATATTTGTGAGGGATTTGTGGAGTAGGGACTAGGGGGCACTTGGGCAAATCTTGGCCCTCCACTTGCCCCCGGCTAGATCTTGGCCATTGAACTCCTATAAATACCCACCACTTTGTGAAGCTTCTTCATCTCACTCCTAACTTCCTTAAGTCTTGAAAACCCTCCCATTCGTGAGGCCCATGGCCAGAGTTGTCACCAGCCCCCTCCTTGTGGTGTGGCGAGACACCTGCCCCTTCCTAGTGGTGTTAAGCCGTGGTACCCACTTGCCTAGTTGTTCTCATAAAATACACCCTCTTGGTAGAAAATACTCTCAAAGTATTGTTACTATACAAAAATACCTTAGCCTTATACCTTGTAGTATTCCAAAGTTACCTCTATACGTAGAGCAGGAAATACTACCTATGTCCTTTTGTCTCAAAACGAAACCACAGAAAAATCTTCATAGTCGGTTGAAGTGTTAAGTAGAGATGCGTAGAACTCTAAGGGTTGTTGGAGCGGGTTGGAGCACCGGAGTAGAGCTAAATGTTGCTCGGGATGACGTTTATACTTGGATAATTTTGGGCTTCGAGGTAAATACTCTTGACCTACATTTGTAATTGGAAATTACATTGTAGTAGTATAGAAATGAATATAAGATTCATAGAAGAGAATTGAATTGTAATAGAAGGATATTCTGAGAAAAGACTTGAATGAAATTGCATCGATAGAATATTAATGTAGAAGTTGATAGGCTTATAAGCTGTTATAGGTTGAAAGTTACGCAAGTAGCATGTTCTACTTGAAGGTGGACAAAAGGCTAGGGGTTATAAAGTGGGCGTTTGCTAATAGTCGATAATCGTCGCGAGGTATGTGATTCTTCCTATACTCTTGAGCATGATATTTTAATATATATATATAGTACGGTGAGCGTCGTGTGTTAGCGAATAATAATTACGGCAATGTCTTTTGACTTAAGCTGAATAATAATTACGACAATGTCTTTTGACTTAAGCTGAATAATCTTGAAGTATTTCAAAGAATCGAATCATTTTTAACGAGCGTAACACTTGGTTTTAAAAGCAAGAGTTATACTAGCTTTATGGGAAGTTAGGTATAACGACTTAAGAAAGTAAAAGGAATGGTTCTTGATTTTAGAAGTTAAGAGACTTGATCTTAAAAGATAAGAGACTTGACTTAATTATATTAATGTGAATTTTGTTAAAAAGTGTGAAACCTCATTCGTGAGTAATGAGTATTTTGGTTTTCAAAAGGAATGATGTTTTACTGATTTCGGAAATCAGAATAAGTGTCGAACAAACCACAGCAGCGTTAATAAAGGAATTGTATTGACTAATAAGTATTATTAACAACCAGTAGAAACCTCCATCTGCATAGAAGCTAAGATGAGACAAAATGATATTACATTTCCTAGATCATGGCTGCTCTAATAAGATTGTTATAAACAAGAATAACCTACTCACATATCAGACATATGTTTCTCAAATTGTTTTCAAAGAGAATTATATCATTAAGTGATTAATACTATGAACTACGAAACCTTTCGAAAATGAGAAACTTGAGTAATTGAAATTAGGCAAACTTGAACGTTTGGAAAAGAATGTTGTTACTTGATTTTACAAAGAGTAGTGTTTGGGTTTACTTAAAAAGATAGTCACTCTATTTTTATACTACGGGTATTGTGTGACTTTTGTGAAAGAAGCGGATCTTTTAAAAGAGTTAATGTATGAAGTACTTTGGGGATAAAAACCCGATCTTGTTAATCATATAGTAGAAAGTACCTTGTGTGAATAACTTGATTGTGTTGGTTTGTGATAATCTTGTAATACTTTCTTGTTGATTGGATAAGTACTCATGCTAGAATGCTACGTGTGTTAGTATCTTGTGGTGATTGTGTAAAGGGGTTTCCCTCGATTGCGCTTAAGTTGTTTAACGATCAGCCGTTATGTTGGTATTGTACCACTCACCTTGACTTGATCCCGGAGGTTAAGCTGCCCTCCGATGCAGGGTATATCTCGGTGATGCAGGACCATGATTGAGAATACCTCATGCGGGTCCGGGGACCTATGCGAACTACGAGAGTTCGAGGTTAGTATGCGGCCTTTATGGTCATGCGGTCTATGTGGCCATGCGGTGCGAGTCGAGCGGATCTGGGAGTAGCTACCCTCGTCACGAGAATACCTCATGCGGGCTTATGAGGTTGGCCTATCTTGAGCTGCGGAAGTTCGAGGCTAAACGCGCACATTTGATCACTGCGGGCGTGTGGCGGCTTGATCATGTGGCGGTGCAAGCAGATCTCATGATCTGATTTATGACCTTGTTAGTCTTGCAGGTGTTAGTAGTCGGCTATGCCTTACTTACCCGTGCGGTTTTATTATGACACAGTGGGACACGGTGTTCATGTGTATTCCTTGGTGCTTTGATATCATAGGCTGGCGGTGAGGAAGGTATTCCACAGGCATGATTGATGTTATGGGCGTGAGACCCATAGTGATATTTGAGTGATGACTTTGAGGCGTGAGTCACGACTTGACATATTTGCTTATTTATTATGAGCGTAGTTTGGTTATCATACATGTCTCTGTTTATATAGACTACTATGATTTCATTTCTGATTTTCGTTTCACATACTTGGTACGTGTTATCGACCTCCTTGGGGCCTGCGTTCATCTGCGCGGTAAGTACACGGTGTTGATCCTCGCTCTTAGGATCGCGATTCAGCGTTTTGGGAAGCCCGTTTCTCGGAGGCTTATCGATGGTATAGTCCTGTCGTTGTTGGTATTTACATTCGGTATGGCGGTGCCTGTCGCCATTGTTGTCATATCATTCTTAGAGGTCCGTAAATCTTGTTGTGGCGAGTTGTAATGGGATGCTATTCGGTTTTAAGTTGATTTATATATATGCCGAAGGCAAGTTTTCAATTTACATTTTACACTTCTTGATATTTCATGTCTTGTTTTATGTTCGCTGTTTTTCTACGATGTATGACTACTTGGGTGCGGGTAAGGCACGATCCACGGCCGGGCAGTCGTGACATGTAGTTTAGTTATCATACATGTCTCACGCTTTATATAGACTACTATGATTTCATTTCTGATTTATTTTCAGTTTCACATACTAAATTTTTGTTATGCGACCTCCTTGAAGGCTGCGTTCATGCATGAGTAAAGGTACACGATCGTTGATCCTCGCTCTTAGGGTCTGGTTCAGCGTTTGGGAAAGCTCCGTTTCTCGGAGGCTTATCTTGGTATAGTCCCTGTTGTTGTAGGTGCTTACATTCGAGGTATGACGGGCACTGTCCGTCGTTGCTGTCATATCATTCGTAGAGTGCTGTAATCTTGTTGTGGGCGGGGTTTGTAAAAGATTAAAGCGTTCATTTGTAGAGTTGTTATTTATATATATCTTGAAAAGGCAAGTTTTCCTCAGATTACTATTTCGTACTTCATTGGTTTCATGTATGTGTTTTATGTTCCGCTGATTACTCTGATGTTGTATCACTAGGGTGCCCGGGGTAAGGCACCAGTCACGGGCCCGGGTTCGGGTCGTGACAACAAGGCTGCCATAATATACATAACAAAAGACACTACACCGTACATGAGTCCAATCCCACATATGAATACAGACCTCTAAGAGTTTTACTGAACTATGACGGGACAAGGCCCCGCCGTACCCATAACTGTACAAAAGCTCATCTTGAAGGAACTATACCAAAAGATAAACTCACGAGCAGAGGAGCTATCCAAAAACTACGGCGGTCCACACTGCAGATCACCAAGCGGTGTACCTAAACTGCGGCATGACGCGGCCGAAGGAGGTTGAAATGCGAAGAATGTACCAAGTATGTGAAGCGATGAAATGCGTAATGAAATCATACGATCTAAACAAAGCAGAGACATGTATGATAGCCAACCTACGATACCGATACATAGCGATTATATCAAGTCGAGGGCGCGTGCCTCAAAGTCACTATTCAAATATAACTATGGGTCTCACGCTCATAATATCAATTATGCGGTGGAATCCTTCCTCACCGGCGATCCATGATATAATATAACACGAATAAGCATATCCAGAGTATCCTCGTGGTCGCATGCCGGAATCCCACATCGTATAAGCATGACCGTGGGGTATACAAACAAATCAGAATCAAACCGCTCCGGTCACATGCCGGAATCCCATCGTATAAGCGTGTCGAGGTATCCTCGTGCATACCGGCATCCCACATCGTATAAGCATGACCATAGGGTATCCTCGCGATCGCATGCCGGCGTCCGTCGTATAAGCATGGCCGTGGGTAACACAAACAAATCCGGAATCTAACCCGACTCACGGTCATGCCGGAATCCCACATCGTATAAGCGTGTCGAGGTATCCTCGTGGTCGCATGCCGGAATCCCATCGTATAAGCATGACCATAGGGTAACACAAATAATGGAAGCATGCCCGTGGAATCCCACCTCGCTGTCGATGCGTCGAGTAAACTTACAAGGAAGCGAGCCTCGTGAAGTCGCGGCAGCGTAATAAAACATAATACTTGTACTCGAATGCTATCACCCGGCTGCGTTGGCAATTCCCGATTAAACAAGCCAAAGTACTTATCAAGGCACCGCGTAGAATAATTCTCGATTAAGCAGGCCAAAGTACTTATCAAGGCACACATAGAATAATTCTCAATTAAGCGAGCCAAAGTACTTATCAAGGCACACATATAATAATTCTCAATTAAGCGAGCCAAAGTACTTATCAAGGCACGTAGAATAATTCTCAATTAAGCATGCCAAAGTACTTATCAAGGCACGTAGAATAATTCTCAATTAAACAGGCCAAAGTACTTATCAAGGCACACATAGAATAATTCTCAATTAAATAGGCCAAAGTACTTATCAAGGCACACATAGAATAATTATCAATTTAAACAAGCCAAAGTACTTATCAAGGCACACATAGAATAATTCTCAATTTAAACAAGCCAAAGTACATATCAAGGCACACATAGAATAATTCTCAATTAAACAAGCCAAAGTACTACGTACGTACATTCTTTTCAACAGACTCTTTTTTATGTAAAACCCCAAGATACTAACACCCGTAGTACCAAGGTGTTATACCCCGTATTTCCAGAGTATGTACGTGAGGGCGTACGTATAAAAGTTTAAGCCTTAAGTTAGGCAAGGGACGAAATTTTGTTCACAACCCACGAAAAGAATTGTTTTCCGACGAAACGTTTTCCAAACTTTGCGAAGGGAAAATTACGGTTGCAACATTAATATTTTTTGCGGATTTTTCCGAGAGATGAAATATTTTGGACCAACGAGAGGGCGACACTTGTCCCTCAACTTGGACGGCATTCAAGGGGAGTTGGTGGCACATTTTTTTCATTTAATTTGCCTAAAACATTTGGTCAATGTTTTGTAGATATTTTGTGTAGTAGATGAGCAAGTGGGACCCACACAACACTTGTCCAAATCCTCACCCTACACTTGCCCACCACTTGTCTTAATCTTGGCCATTGAAAGTCCTATAAATACCCCCCTTGAGTTGAAGACTTCTTCATCCCAAAAACATTTTCTAAGTCTTGAAAACCCTTCCCCCCTTTGGAGAGGCTCTCGTCCAAAGAGCACCCCTCCCCCTTGAGAAGGCCTTGGCCGAAAGTACACTCTTGAGTGTTGTCTCGTAGAAATACCCCTTGGTAGAAAAGTATTCTCCAAGTATTGTTACTATTCTAAAATACCTTGGCCAAATACCTTGTAGTAATCGAGGTTACCCCTATACTAAAAGCCCGGAAATACTATTATACTTCCTTGATCCAAAAACAAAACCCTAAGGAAAATCTTCATAATTGGTTGAAGTATTAAGAAGAAGTTGCGTAGAACTTCTAAGGGTTGTTTGGAGTGGGTTGGAGCGCTCAGAGTAGGAGCTAAACGTTGCTCAGGATCGACATTTAAACTTGGATAATTTTGGGCTTATCGAGGTAAATACTCTTGTCCTTCTATTGTAATGGGAAATTACATACTGTAGTAGTATAGAAATGAATAAAGGATATTACAGAAGAGAATTGAACTGTAATAGAAGGATATTACAGAAGAGAATTGAACTGAAATCACATCAGAAGAATATTAAAGAAGAAGATTAAACTGTACTTACATAGGACTGTTTTTACAGTAGACTTGTGTAGCTTAACGGGTAGGGAAATGCTGCCCGATTTTCCGTAAAATAGAGAACCTACTGCTTAGAATATTCTACAGAGTAGTCTAGACGTTGATAGACGTGTATGGCCTTTATAGGTTGAAAGTTCTGCGAGTAGCATGTTCTACTTGAAAGGTGGACAAGGCTAGCCGGGTTATAGCGGTGGAGCGTTTTGCTAATAGTCGATAATCGTCGCGAGGTATGTGATTCTTCCTATCCTCTTGAGCATGATATTTTAAAAGAATATATATAGTACGGTGAGCGTCGTGTGTTAACTAAGCGTGGTTTCTTTGCGATGTCTTTTGACTTGAGTCTAAATAATAAGAATCTTGAAGTATTTCAAAAGAATTAAGAATCGTTTTTGAAAGAAGAGTAATACTTGGTTTTAAAGCTTAAGAGTTATACTAGCTTTATGGGAAGTTAGGTATAACGACTTAAGAGAGATAAAAGGAACGGTTTACTTAATTGTTTATAAACGCCTTGTGTTGATTTCGGAAATGAGAATAAGTATCGAACAAACCACTGCAGCGCTAATAAAGGGAAATGTATTGACTAATTAAGTATTATTAAAACCAGTAGAAACCTCCATCTGCATAGAAGCTAAGATGAGACAAAATGATATTACATTTCCTATATCATGGCTGCTTTAATAAGATTGTTATAAACAAGAATAACCTACTCACACATAAGGCATATGTTTCTCAAATTGTTTTAAAGGAGAATTATATTATTAAGTGATTAAAACTATGAACTACGAAACCTTTCGAAAATGAGAAACTTGAGCATTTTAAATTAGGCAAACTTGAACGTTTGGAAAATAATGTTGTTACTTGATTTTACAAAGGGAAGTGTTTTGGTTTACTTAAAAATATAGTCACTCTATTTTTATACTACGGGTATTGTGTGACTTTTGTGAAAGAAACGGATCTTTTAAAGAGTTAATGTATGAAGTACTTTGGGGATAAAAACCCGAACTTGTTAACATAAAGTAGAAAGTACCTTGTATGAATAACTTGATTGTGTTGGTTTGTGATAGCCTTGTAATACTTTCTTGTTGATTTGATAAGTAAACATGTTAGGATGCTACGTGTGTTAGTATCTTGTGATGTTTGTGTAAAGGGGTTTCCCTTGATTGTGCTTATGTTGTTTAACGATGCCGTTATGATAGTATTGTACCACTCACCTCTTGACATGATACAGGGGTTAAGCGCCTCCGACGCGAGGTATACCTCGAGCGATGCAGGACTATGATTCGAGAATACCTCATGCGGGTCCAGGGGACCTATGCGGAGCTACGAGAGTTCCAGGTTAGTGTGCGGTCTATATGGCCATGCGGTCTATGTGGCCATGCGGACTGCGAGTCCAAGACGATGCCGGGGAGTAGCTACCCTCGATGCGGGGAATACCTCATGCGGGCCTATGTGTGGCCATGCGAGTGCGGGAAGTTCCAGGATTAGACGCGCACATTTGATACTGCGGGCGAGTGGCCAGCTTCGATCATGTGGCGGTCTAGACAGACCTCGTGATACAGTTTATGACTTTGTTGGTACTGTGGGTTTTAGTAGTCGGCTATGCCTTCGTACTTGTCACGACCCGAACCCGGGCCCGTGACTGGTGCCTTACCCCGGGCACCCTAGTGATACAACTTCAGAGTAATCAGCGGAATATAAAACAATACATGAAATATGAAACAGTTCATATGAGAAAATTTGTCTTTCGGCATATATATAAATAACAACTAGAATAGTTACATCCCTTTTTACAACCCTGCCCACAACAGTACTACAGACCTCTAAGAATGATATGACAATAATGGCGGGACAGGGCCCCGCCATACCCCTGAATGTAAGTACCTACAACGACAGGGGACTATACGTGATAAGCTCGGAGAAACGGAGCTTCCCAAGGCTGACTGTGCACCTAAGAGCGAGGATCAACGATCGGTGTACCTCTACTGCGGCATGAGCGCAGCCCTCCAAGGAGGTCGATAACAGTACCAGTATGTGAAATCGAAAATATCGTAAATGAAATCATAGTAGTCTATATAAAGCAGAGACATGTATGATAACCAAACTACGATTCCTGATAAATAGCGGTCATGTCACGGACTCACGCCTCAAAGTCATCACTCAAATATAACTATGGGTCTCACGCCCACTTTGTGTCACAATAGAACCGTGCGGGGTAAATGCGAAGGCATAGCCGACTACTAAGACCCACGACCAACAATGCCATAAATCAGATCACGAGGTCTTTCTAGACGCGCACATGATCGAAGGCGGCCACTCGCCCTCGGTATCAATGTGCGCGTCTAGTCTCGAGCATACCATTTGCTCGCATAGGCCACACATAGGCCCGCATGAGGTATTCCTCGCGCATGGGGCGGTAACCCCGGTACCTCGCGGACTACCGCGGCCGCATAGTCTCGATAGACCGTAGTCCGTGGACCGCGTAGGCATCCCGCGTCGGGATAAAACACCGAATGATCAATCTCGAGCATACCGCTACTCGCATAGTCACACAGATCGCATAGGCCGTATAGACCGCATCAAGGGTGGCAAGCCCGGTATATTAAGTCGAGGGTATGTGATATAATATGATGCAGCTTAACGTTTAACAACGTAAGCACGACAAGGAAAACCCCTTTACACAACCATCACAAGATACTAACACACGTAGCATTCTAACATGTTTACTTATCACATCAACAAGCAACATTACAAGGCTATCACAAACCAACAAGGTCAAGTTATTCACACAAGGTACTTTCTACTTCATGTTAACAAGTTCGGGTTTTTATCCCCAAAGTACTTCATTTATTAACTCTTTAAAAGATCCGTTTCTTTCACAAAAGTCACGCAATACCCGTAGTATAAAAATAGAGTGACTATCTTTTAAGTAAACCAAAACACTTCCTTTTATAAAATCAAGTAACAACATTATTTTCCAAACGTTCAAATTTGCCTAATTTCAGATGCTCCAGTTTCTCATTTTCGAAAGGTTTCGTAGTTCATAGTTTTAATCACTAAATGAAATAATTCTCCTTTAAAACGATTTGAGAAACATATGCCTTATATGTGAGTAGGTTATTCTTGTTTATAACAATCTTATTAAAGCAGCCATGATCTAGGAAATATCATTTTGTCTCATCTTAGCTTCATGCGGATGGAGGTTTCTCTTGGTTTTAATAATACTTAATTATTCAATACAATTCCCTTTATTAACGCGTCAGTGGTTTGTTCGATACTTATTCGATTTAGAAATCGAAAAAAGAATCCTTTTAAAAACCAAGTACTCATTACTCACGAATGAGGTTTCACACTTTTAACAAAACTCATATTAATTCAATTAAGTCAAGTCTCTTATCTTTTAAGATCAAGTCTCTTAACTTCTAAAATCAATAAACCATTCTTTTTATCTCTCTTAAGCCGTTATACCTAACTTCTCATAAAGCTAGTATAACTCTTAAGCTTTTAAAATCAAGTATTACTCTTCTTTCAAAAACGGTTCTTAATTCTTTTGAAATACTTCAAGATTCTTATTATTGGGCTTAAGTCAAAAGAAATTGCCGTAGAACTACGTTCGATTAACACACGTCGTTCAAGTAATATATATATATTTTTTAAAATATCATGCTCAAGAGGATAGGAAGAATCACATACCTCGCGACGATTATCGACTATTAGCAAAACGTTCCACGGCTATAACCCGGCTAGCCTTGACCACCCTTCAAGTAGGACATGCTATACGCAGAACTTCAACCTATAACGGTTGTACAAGTCTATCAAAGTCTAGACTACTCGGTAGAATATTCTTAAGCAGTAGGTTCTCTATTTACGGAAAATCGGGCGACTTCCCTACACAAACTTCACAAGTCTCATGTCTAATACACCCTATGTAAATCTGATTCAATTCCCTTCTTATATACTTTCCTTGTATATACTTATACTTATTCTTATACTTGATAGTATGTAAACTCAATTACAATAGGAGACAAGATAATTACCTCGGTAAGCCCATAATTATCCAAGTTAAAATGTCGGTCCTGAGCAACGTTTAGCTCCTACTCCGGGCGCTCCAACCCGCTCCAAACAACCCTTAGAAGTTCTACGCAACTTCTTCTTAATACTTCAATCGGCTATGAAGATTTCCTTAGGGTTGTGTTTTGTGACTGAAGGGAAGTATAATAGTATTTCTGGGCTTTTCGTAAAAGTGTAACCTTGGAATACTACAAGGTATTTAGGCCAAGGTATTTTGGGTATAGTAACAATACTTGGAGAGTATTTCTACCAAGAGGGGGGGTGTATTTTACGAAAACAACTCAAGGTAGGGGGGGTACCCCACGGCTAGCACCACTAGGAGGGGGGGTACTTTCGGCCAAGGGGGAGGGGCTCTCGGCGAGGGGCCTCACCAAGGGGAGGGGAGGCTAGGGCGAGAACTTCAACACAAAGGGGAAGATCTTTCAAGACTTAGCACAATTTTTGGATGAAGAAGTTCATCAACTAAGGGGGGTATTTATAGGGAAATCAATGGCCAAGATCATGCCAAGTAGTAGGCAAGTGTAGGGTGTGGATTTGGACAAGTGTGTGTGGGTCCCACCTTATCTATCTAACACACAAAATATCCTACCAACTCTCACTCTCCAATTCGTCCAATGCGCCAGCGTCCACCAATGAGAGGGTGCCACGTGTTGCCTCTCGTTGGCCCAAAACATTTCGTCTCTCGGAAAAATCCGCAAAAAATATAAATGACATAGCCGGAATTTTCCCTTCGCAAGTTTTGTAAAGCGTTTCGTCGAAAAACGATTCTAATCGGGTGTTGTGCACAAAAATTCGAACCTTGCCTACTTTAAGCTTCAACTTTTCTACGTATGTCCTTACGTACATACTCTGGAAATACGGGGTATAACGATTTACCGTCACGGTTTTATTATGACACGGTGGGACACGGTGTTCATGTGTATTCCTTGGTGCTTTTATATCATGATTGCCGTGGTGAGGAAGGTATTCCACGGGCATGATTGATGTTGTGGGCGTGAGACCCATAGTTATATTGAGTGGTGACTTTGAGGGCGTGAGTCCCTGACTTGACATGACTGCTTGTTTATTGTGAACTGTAGTTTGGTTATCATACATGTCTCCTGCTTTATATAGACTACTATGATTTCATTTCTGATATTTTGATTTTCGCATACTTAGTACTGTTGTCTTGACCTCCTTGGCTGCGTTAAATGCGCAGTAGAGGTACACGATGTTGATCCTCGCTCATGGGTCCTGATTCAGCGTTTGGGAAGCTCCGTTTCTCGGAGGCTTATCTTGGGTATAGTCCTCTGTCGTTGTAGGTACTTACATTCAGGGTATGGCGGGGCCCCATCCCGCCATTGTTGTTATATCATTCTTAGAGTCTATAGTCTTGTTGTGGCGAGTTTGTAAAAGGGATGTAAATCGTTCGGATTTAAGTTTTTATATATATGCAGAAGACAACTTTTCTCGATAATCGCTTTCACACTTCATGTTATTTCATGTCTTGTTTTATATTCTGATTACTCGATGTATGTCTACTTGGTGCAGGGTAAGGCACGATCCACGAGGTTGGTCGTGACAAAAGTGGTATTAAACGATTAATCCTCGGAAAGTGTCTACAGACCGTATCTAGTAAGTCTTGATTATCGGTGTGTTGTGCACCACACCAATGTCGAGAGGCTATAGGATATTTAGGATTGGTTTCCATTCTTCTCACTCGAGATCGTGCCTTAGAGCCATGTTATAAGTTGGACCTCTAAAGTATTTCTTTCCGCAGATTATGCCTCGCGCAAGCAACCGGGCGGAGAAGGGCAAGGCGAGGAGCTGCGAGTAGAGCACAGAGGGTTACCAGGGCACAGGCCCAATCATCACCTGGGGTGGTGCTTCATTCGGGGAGTTCGGCGACGCCGCCAGTCCCAGCAGAGTCTAGCACAGCGGCAGCAGTTCCTACTGCGGCCATGATATTTGAACCTTCAGTTCCACGACCAGTAACGGAAAGTATGGATTGCAAAGAGGCGACCCTGTTACTAGCTATGGATTTGGCTACCAGAGAGTATATTATGTACCGATTTATCACGGGTCTTGATGACTATCTAAGAGGTTGTGCAAGAGTAGCTCTTGATCGAGCTTGAGCATGGCACGTATGCGGGCTTATGCGCGCAGCCGAGAAACGTGAGGATCGACGAGTTAACCAAGATCGTGAAGAGGCTAGATCGGCGAGGTCCTGGTAACTTCGAGGCGGATCGCCTCGTGTGACTGGATATGCACCTCCGCCCGATGCAGTGGTCTCGCGGGGTTTAGGGCGTTCGAGTATCTGGAGTTGGTGAGCTCCGGGCTTACGGTGCGCGAATACGTAGGTTCCGGCCACCGGATTGATTTTTCCCAGTGTTCACAGTGTGACAGGCGTCATCCCGGGGAATGTCATCTTTTTGTTGGTGCTTGTGTTACCTGCGGCCGTCTGGGCCGTGTGTCGAAAGGATGTCCTAGTAGGAGGGATGTAAGTAGGAGGACTCAGCCTACGGATCGATTGCGGATTGATGGCTCGGAGAGGAAGGGGTGTTAGCAGGAGAGCCACCCGCTTTCGGTGTGGCCGTTGTGGTAAGTGTCATTGTGGGGAGTGTCGAACTTCTTCGATAGCTTGTTTTGCTTGCAGCCAGTAGGGCCATTTTGCGAGAAATTGTCCGACCAAAGGTGGAGCGGATGTAGAGACTCAGCCTTCAGAATCAGTGGCTAGTTCATCACCTTTCCTAGCTATGCGCCCATCAGGGCAGGTTTGATTAAAACGACAGAGGGAAGTGAAACAGTAGATACAGGTATATCCTTAACCCTCTAGAGATTAGTATGTGTGATAAGATGGGTATATCTTAAATGTTATGTTCAGATAGCATTGTGTTAATTGTGATTAGAAATCATGGTTAGGGATAAGGGTAAGATTGGGGATAGGGAAAGTGTGAGCCTTAGAATATTATACGTGGAGACCTTAGAGGCGAGGCCATCTCGAGTAAAAGATTTATTTTTATATTGACCTTTATCGGAGTGCATAGTACACGTGAGATATGTCTGTGTGATAAGTCCCGGAGTGGCATGAAATGAAAGAGGGTAGTTGATCTAAGAAGACCACTAGGTTTTCGTGACTTGATTGTGAGATTGTTCCGGATCGAGGAACAAGAGTTTTGCGCGATAGCGGGTCGGATTCTTGGACGATTGCGGGTCAACCCGCGGCTTTGTAAGGTGGTGGGGTCGATTCAGTGGTCGCGGTGGTAGGGTCACAAGGGTGCTAGGCCCAAGTTTAGTTAACCATCGTACGAGTTCGTGGATGCGTTCGACCAGTAGTCGGGCCGATGAGGTCAGCCCATCTTGTCTTTTAGTCAAGACCGTTTACTCGGCAGAGGGTTATGCGAGATGTTATATCGGGAAGGTTGTAAGGTTGCACGAGGTGCCCACTTTCACCTTATGACGATGGAGCCAGTTACGGCTATTTCTTTTTTGGAAGTTTTACCAGCGGGGTTAGGAACTCGGTGAGTCTCGATGCTCGCGTTCGCCCTCGGGCCGGTGTTTGGATTTGAGGTTGTGAGGATTGTTGCCTCCTGTTGAGGGAGTGTTTTATAGCTACCATTTCAGTATTCGGATGTCGCCTTATGACGCCTTGTAGGGGCGGAAGTGTAAGTTACCGGTCGATTGGTTCGATGTTGGCAAGGTTCAGATAGTTGGATCATACTTGTTTCGGCAGGATGTGGATAGGGTGAAGCTTATCCAGGAGAGGTTATTGGCAGCTCAGAGTCAACAGAAGTCGTGCGGATAATCGGCGACGACGCTTGGAGTTCAGGTTGACGGTGGGTCTTCTTGAAGGTACCACCCCGGAAAGGGTGTGACGAGTTTTGGAAAACAGAGGAAACTTAGCCTGAGGTACTTGGAGAGTTTTCAGATCATTTGGAAAATAGGCCAAGTTGCCTATAGGTTAGCATTGCCGTCCGACGTAGGAGGCAGTATGTCCGGTCTTTCGTGTTGCTATGATCGGAAAAATATCGGAGATCCATCCAGTGTTCCCAGTTAATGATGACCTAGTTGGAGATAGTAACCCCGAGATTTTGGAAACTGAAGCAGTAGCAGAAATGTGGTAAGTTATGAGAAAGAGTTCGAGTGTACGAGAAAGTGCAGCAGTAAGGGAAGAAGCGAGCATGTGTTAAGAACATAGATGTGATCATTTCTTTTGTAAAGTGAAGGTGCGAAGGGAGTATATTTTAGACTTTGGGTGGGAGCTTTTGTGATGTTAGAGGTGATTCCTTGTGGACTTGGATTTAAGAGATTGCGCGTGGGTTATGTTATGGCCAGGTACGACATGATTGTTTCGTAAGAATAGTAGTGAAGACTATACTGGCGCATGTATGTTTTGAGACTTAGAAGGAACATTCGGGACGAATGTTTCTAAGGAGGGGAGAATGTTATACCCCGTATTTCCAGAGTATGTACGTGAGGATGTACGTATAAAAGTTTAAGCCTTAAGTTAGGCAAGGGACGAAATTTTGTTCACAACCCACGAAAAGAATTGTTTTCCGACGAAACGTTTTCCAAACTTTACGAAGGGAAAATTACGGTTGCAACATTAATATTTTTTGCGGATTTTTCCGAGAGATGAAATATTTTGGACCAACGAAAGGGCGACACTTGTCCCTCAACTTGGACGGCATTCAAGGGGATTTGGTGGCACGTTTTTTTCATTTAATTTGCCTAAAACATTTGGTCAATGTTTTGTAGATATTTTGTGTAGTAGATGAGCAAGTGGGACCCACACAACACTTGTCCAAATCCTCACCCTACACTTGCCCACCACTTGTCTTAATCTTGGCCATTGAAAGTCCTATAAATACCCCCTTGAGTTGAAGACTTCTTCATCCCAAAAACATTTTCTAAGTCTTGAAAACCCTTCCCCCCTTTGGATAGGCTCTCTTCCAAAGAGCACCCCTCCCCCTTGAGAAGGCCTTGGCCGAAAGTACCCCACTCTTGAGTGTTGTCTCGTAGAAATACCCCCTTGGTAGAAAAGTATTCTCCAAGTATTGTTACTATTCCAAAATACCTTGGCCCAAATACCTTGTAGTATTCCAAGGTTACCCCTATACTAAAAGCCCAGAAATACTATTATACTTCCCTTCAGTCACAAAAACGAAACCCTAAGGAAAATCTTCATAATTGGTTGAAGTATTAAGAAGAAGTTGCGTAGAACTTCTAAGGGTTGTTTGGAGCGGGTTGGAGCGCTCATAGTAGGAGCTAAACGTTGCTCAGGATCGACATTTAAACTTGGATAATTTTGGGCTTATCGAGGTAAATACTCTTGTCCTTCTATTGTAATTGGAAATTACATACTGTAGTAGTATAGAAATGAATATAAGATTCACATAAGAGAATTGAACTGTAATAGAAGGATATTACAGAAGAGAATTGAACTGAAATCACATCAGAAGAATATTAAAGAAGAAGATTAAAATGTACTTACATAGGACTGTTTTTACAGTAGACTTGTGTTGCTTAACGGGTAGGGAAGTGCTGCCCGATTTTCCGTAAAATAGAGAACCTACTGCTTAGAATATTCTACAGAGTAGTCTAGACGTTGATAGACGTGTATGGCCTTTATAGGTTGAAAGTTCTGCGAGTAGCATGTTCTACTTGAAAGGTGGACAAGGCTAGCCGGGTTATAGCGGTGGAGCGTTTTGCTAATAGTCGATAATCGTCGCGAGGTATGTGATTCTTCCTATCCTCTTGAGCATGATATTTTAAAAGAATATATATAGTACGGTAGACGTACGTGTGTTAACTAAACGTGGTTTTACTGCGATGTCTTTTGACTTGAGTCTAAATAATAAGAATCTTGAAGTATTTCAAAAGAATTAAGAACTGTTTTTGAAAGAAGAGTAATACTTGGTTTTAAAGCTTAAGAGTTATACTAGCTTTATGGGAAGTTAGGTATAACGACTTAAGAGAGATAAAAGGAACGGTTTACTTAATTGTTTATAATCGCCTTGTGTTGATTTCGGAAATGAGAATAAGTATCGAACAAACCACTGCATCGCTAATAAAGGTAAATGTATTGACTAATTAAGTATTATTAAAACCAGTAGAAACCTCCATCTGCATAGAAGCTAAGATGAGACAAAATGATATTACATTTCCTAGATCATGGCTGCTTTAATAAGATTGTTATAAACAAGAATAACCTACTCACACATAAGGCATATGTTTCTCAAATTGTTTTAAAGGAGAATTATATTATTAAGTGATTAAAACTATGAACTACGAAACCTTTCGAAAATGAGAAACTTGAGCATTTTAAATTAGGCAAACTTGAACGTTTGGAAAATAATGTTGTTACTTGATTTTACAAAGGGAAGTGTTTTGGTTTACTTAAAAAGATAGTCACACTATTTTTATACTACGGGTATTGTGTGACTTTTGTGAAAGAAACGGATCTTTTAAAGAGTTAATGTATGAAGTACTTTGGGGATAAAAACCCGAACTTGTTAACATAAAGTAGAAAGTACCTTGTGTGAATAACTTGATTGTGTTGGTTTGTGATAGCCTTGTAATACTTTATTGTTGATTTGATAAGTAAACATGTTAGGATGCTACGTGTGTTAGTATCTTGTGATGTTTGTGTAAAGGGGTTTCCCTTGATTGTGCTTATGTTGTTTAACGATAAGCCGTTATGATAGTATTGTACCACTCGCTCTTGACATGATCACAGGGGTTAGCGCCTCCGTCACGAGGTATACCTCGAGCGATGCAGGACTATGATTCGAGAATACCTCATGCGGGTCGGGGACCTATGCGGGCTACGAGTTCCGTGTTAGTGTGCGGTCTATATGGCCATGCGATGCATGTGGCCATGCGGTGCGAGTCGGGGCGATGTCGAGGGTAGCTACCCTCGATGCGGGAATACCTCATGCGGGCTATGTGTGTGGCCTATGCGGAGCTGCGGGAAGTTCGAGATTAGGCGCGCATTTGATCTGCGAGCGAGTGGCCAACCGATCATGTGGCGATCAGGCAGACCTCGTGATCTGATTTATGACTTTGTTGATGCGTAGGTTTTAGTAGTCGGCTATGCCTTCGTACTTACCGTCACGGTTTTATTATGACACAGTGGGACACGGTGTTCATGTGTATTCCTTGGTGCTTTTACATCATGGCGCAGCGGTGAGAAGGTATTCCACGGGCATGATTGATGTTGTGGGTGTGAGACCGTAGTTATATTTAGTGGTGACCTTGAGGTGTGAGTCACGACTGACATTGCTTATTTATTGTGAGCGTAGTTTGGTTATCATACATGTCTCTGCTTTATATAGACTACTATGATTTCATTCTGATATTTTGATTTCGCATACTTGGTACTGTTGTCTTGACCTCCTTGGGCTGCGTTCATCTGCGCAGTAGAGTACATGATGTTGATCCTCGCTCGTAGGGTCACGATTCAGCGTTTGGGAAGCTCCGTTTCTCGGAGGCTTATCTTGGGTATAGTCCATGTCGTTGTAGGTACTTACATTCGGGGGTATGGCGGGGCCTGTCGCCATTGTTGTTATATCATTCTTAGAAGTAGTAAATCTTGTTGTGGCGAGTTTGTAAAAGGGATGTATTGTTGGATTTAAGTTTTTATATATATGCGAAAACTTTTCTCGAATAAGCGTTTCACACTTCATGTTATTTCATGTGTTGTTTTATATTCCGCTGATTACTCTGATGTATGCTTACTTGGGTGCCCGGGGTAAGGCACGATCACGAGCAGGTTGGTCGTGACCTGAGTGTGTCTATTTTTCAAAGTAAGTTACTACACTCTTAGAAAACTCATTTCAAAGCTTGAAATCAAGTAACTTCAAATTTTCACAATCTACGCAACTTATGCCCATTAATCAAAATAAACAACGTTCTAAACATTCCATAAGGCCGTTAAAACCAACTTTCCATAAAGCCGTTATAACCCTTTATGGTTTTTAGACAATTTCATTCTTTTTATAACCAAGAGACTTATAATTAAAACCAAGTATCACAAACTTTCAACTCAAGTTTCTTAATATATAGAAAACAAGTTTCTTCTCTTAAATCATGTCATTTCTCCTCTTTTAAATCAATTAAGTAAATCACTCCTTTGACTCCCCTAAAGTCATTATAATGACCATTAGGTTTTGGAACTAAGGCACTAGCCAAAAGATTTGGAAACCACTTCCTTTTCAAGACTCCATGTACTTTAAGTAAAATACTTTCACTTTTAATAAAAATCCAACTTCACTAAGGCAATGGATTATACAACTTACAATTTAAACATCAAAGTACAATCAAGGAAGTACATAGAACAAATTCTATTTTAGGCAATCCAAATACGACCAGGGAATGGATCATTTAAGGAGTAGGACATACTTTCTTTATCTTAAGGAATCATGCTAGAAGAGGAGATAGTTCACATACCTTTTCGGTTAAATCCACAAGCTAAGCCGAATACACCGTACGTAGAAGTGTCAACCTATAATGGTCACAACAAGACTATCAACTTCTAGTCTTTAACGTAGAATAATACTAAGTATACGGTCTCTAATTCTACGGAAAATCGGGCAGCACTTCCTTTGTTTCTACTCACTTTGCCAACTTTTTCAAGGCCGAATACAATAACCAACACACCACATTTAAGGCTCAAAACAACAACCAAACAAAGGGTATTACACGCCTTACAATACGTGTAAAATTCCGCCCCACAATTCATACGAAGTAGTTCCATAGTCTAGCCATTCTCGGCCAACATAAATAACAACACTAAGTCCTTTCCAATCCTTTTCCAATTCCAAGTTCTAAGGTCAAACATGTTATATAGTTATAAACAACTTCAACAACTACAATTTCCTTCTTTCTACAACATGCGACGACTTAAACTAATATTCAACTTGAATTGTAATCTCAAGGCTAACATGCTAGTTTTTCGGATTAGGGTTCCAATAGCCAAAACTTATCCAACTACATAATATATAACTCATGCTTGCTAATATCCATAGCTACAACAATAAGCAATCTAAATTACTAAAACGACAAGATTATACCTTTACAAGCCCTAAAAAAAAATCCAAGATTCAAAGTCGCTCCTTAGCAAATTCTTAGCTCCTTTCCTTAAGTTCCAATCCGCTCCAAGCACTCCTTAGAAGCCTATGAAGAACCCATCTTCAAGTTCCAACTTCAAAGTTGAAGAACTCCTTAAGTATCCGTCTTGCGACTAATACGAAAACGTCGTTTTTCCGAAATCTTTCTATTGAGATATCCTTACAATACTCTTAGGGACCTTGGGTTTAAGTCTTGAGGCTAATGGATCAAAATTGCAAAATTTTCTTGTTGGAAACTCACTAAAGCTGAGAGCAACTAACTCAAGAACAAGACCTCTCTAATTTTTCTAAGTGCTCAAGACTAGTCTTGCACTAGTGTAGTGAATATAAAACACATTGGATGGCTTAGATTAAAACACTTGTGGGCTAGGATGAAGGATCATTAATTAAATAGCCAAGTGGACAAGTTGACCTTGGTCAACAATCTCAAGCTTGAAGACTTATCTTCCAAGATAGTCAATGACCATTTTACCCTTACTTAAAAACGTCCAAGACCATATGTGGGGGTGCCACGTGTCTCCCTCTCATTCGTCCATAAAATTCCGTAACCCTCGTGGGCCCCACAAAATGTAAAATTCCTCGGGTGGGCCCCACATGACCAAATCCGTAAAAATAAATTTCCATAATGTTAATAAGTTCCATAATCCTCAAATAATGCATTTTGAGAATCCAATTCTCATCAACAAACATTTTTCCTTTCCGACGTTCGGAAGATTTTCCGTCGGAAAAACAATTCTTCCTTTCGTACTAATTTCCAAGTCTTGATTCCTTACGTACATTATCTTATACATGTCCTGGACTTACGGGGTGTAACATTCTTCCCCCCTTAGAAACATTCGTCCCCGAATGTTCTTAGTCGGTTTTCAAGTTATACCACTCCTATGATCTACATCTATACTGTCAGTCAATGACTGCCTGAGACCAATGATGCCACACATGGCCACCACATAACACCGTGATCATAACAATGGACCTTCCGTCCGTGGTCCCTCCTCACAAAACTTCGAAGGTTCTGATTTATTTACACCGTATTTTGGGACATTTTTTTAGACGTGCGTAAGAACTTCAGATGTTAAGATTTGAGACTTGCAAAAATTTATCGGAATTATGAAATTTTCGGAAAACGTATTATTATGACAAATAGGAGGGCGACACGTGTCACCCCCCTTTTGTGATGCCTTGGTCGAATTGTGCAAGGGAAAGAAGGTCATTGGACCTTTGTTGCAAGACAAGTCTTGCAAACATGATGAGCATGAGAAGTTTGACTAAGTCAAATGGTCAATTAGTCTTGATATTTTATAAGACTACATCCAAGCCTCACATTTGTTTATATCTTGACCATCCATTGCACTATATAATACTAGTAGTGCTAGAGTGAGCTTAACACTTAGAAAAATTCTTGAAAATTTTGAAGAACTCATTTGAGAGCTCTCGGGTTCACCTAAAGAAAGAAGGAAAAAATTTCGTTTCTTGTCCATTCAACTCCACACTTTAAACCAAGGTTCTTGAGGGTAGTGTAAGCATATCTCAATAGAAAAATCTTGGAAAAAGATAGTTTACGGGTTAGTCGCAAAACGAAAACCTAGTTGTCTTTCTAGGTTTTGTTTGGAGATTTGAAGGATAATTGTTGGTGTTGTTCTAAGGGTCTCAACAAGAAGATTGAAGTGTCTTGGAGAGGCTCTAAACTACTAAGGAGCGACTTCGGATTGGAGTTGGATTAAGAGTCGTTGAGGTATAATCTTGTCTTTTAAAGTGTTACAAGATTATATATTTATATTGTTGTTGTTAGCTTTACATGTTGCTAGCATGAAGTTGTTATATTGAAGTTTATAAGGATTATGGATTGATTATAGCCTTGGAAATCCGAAATGTAATGTAAGCCATGACTAAGTTGGATTACAATTTAATCGTTGCTAGAATCGTCGCATGTTATTGACTTGAAGATTATGGTAGTTATAACCAAATGCGACTTGATATCATATTATGCTACCAATTTGGATTGAAATGGAAATTGAATAAGAATTGGTATTGTTGAACTCAATGTGGCCGAATTTGGACTTGTAGTTTGTATTAGATTGTTATCGTTTGTGGGGCGGAATTTTACACGTCTTGTAGGCGTGTAATCCCCTATTGATTTATTGCTTTGATTGTGCCTTAAATGTGGCGTGTTTGGTTATTGTATTCGGCCTTGAAAAAGGTGGCAAAGTTAGTAAAAACAAAGGAGGTCTTTGTCAGATTTTCCGTAGAAATTGGAAACTTAACACTTATAATATTCTACGTTTGAAGTAAGGCGTTAATAGGCGTATTGTGAATATTATAGGTTGACATCTCTGAGGCGGGACTTTGTACTTGGCAAGTGGTTTGACGTGAGGTATGTAGAACTTTTCCTATCTTTTGAGCATGACTAGTTTCACGTATTTAGTGCGGTAGACATCTGAGACTTTGACATTCTTTACTAGCTTTATGAAATGCCAAGTCGGGTGAGTTTGGAGATTAACTCACTTCTTTGAAAATATTAAGGATGTCTTAAAGTTTTATTAAAGTTAAGGGACTTGAAGAGTTTTAAAGTATGTGATACTTGTTTCGTTTTAAACGTATAAGTCCCTTGGATATGAAATTGTATTTGACTAAGGTATAAAGTGAATATAACGACTTTATGGGGAGTTGGTTATATTGACTTTATGGAAAGATAAATGACTTGATTTATGGAAGGCAATTCGATTTTAAGGCATCAATTGCCTAAGGTTTTATAAGAAAAGGAGTCACTTGATTTAGAAACTTAACTTTATTTCTAAGGGTGTTGTGACTTACCTTGAAATGTAATTTGGACTTGATACTACGATTAATAGTATCTTGGAAGTTTTCTATTAAAAAGAGTCATTTGTTTTAAAGAGTAGAAGTACATAGTACTTGGGTTAAATTCCCGGATTGTTTATAAAAGACATGTTAGTGCCTTAGGTAAACTAAAATGAGAGTGTATATAAACAAGAATAGTAAGAAGTTAGGGGATTTCTTGACTTGCTTATATATTGGATGATAAGCCGGTAGTGCTTATGTTATGTGTGATAGCCGGATTTGTGCTAGTGATATATTATTCGTTGCGGGGTCATTCCCCGGGATTGTGGCATTGCATATTTCCATGGATTTGCTACCCACGATGCGAGGAATACCTCATGCGAGTCCGTAAGGGCTTATGCGGGTGAAATAGTCCCATGTGGGCGGGTCCAGCCTATCGCGAGAATACCTAAATGCGAGTCAGTAAGGGCTTATGCGGGTGAAATAGTCCCGTCACGAGGAATACCTCATGCGGGTCCACTTTGGACCTATCGCGGGTGAAATAGTCGAGGTAGGATTTCAATCTATTTTCGTTGTAAGTATACCCTATTTTACTCTCATTGTTAGTAAGGCACGATTATCTTGTAATTGACTATCATCATGTCTCGGCTTTGATTTAGACTTATGATGTAATTCTGAGTATTTTCGATTTTACATACTTGGTACATATTGTATCGACCCCCTTCGCCGAGTGCGTTCATCTGCATGAGGAAAGGGTAGCGGTGGTGGATCCTCATTCCTAGGATCACTTATCGGACTTGAAGCTCCGTTTATCAGGAGGCTTGTCTCTTTTAGTGATCTTTTCCACAGTGTTGTAGATTTATGTACATTGGGGTATGGCGAAGCCCTGTCCATACGATTATTATTCTAAGTGCTGTATTCACGCTTTGTGGTTGGGCTGTAGGCCCGTGATTGTATAGTTGTACTTTTGAGTATGTTTATACTATGAAAAGCGGCACTTATCGGCTAGCACAGGATGTTATTGTTTACATATGTGTTTATGTTGTGTATGTTCATTGCTATTCTCGATGTATACACGAGCAGGTGCGGTAGGGCACGATCCGCGAGGCGGGTCGTGACAGCGATCTTCCCAAACACGGGATCCTTAGGATTCCTTTTCTTTCCTTACTTGTCATACTTTCTCGTACTTCCAACTTATCTAGTACCGTACAAAATCTCAAATATTGTTTGTTCTCAATCCTTGGAGTTACTATCAAACTTGGCCATATTGTTACTTACATTCCGTTAAGGCTCTTACCGGTCCTTACGACTGGTTCGGTGGAGCAACGTCCACGAACTCGTGCAATGATTAACTAAACTTGGGCTGACATCCTCGTGACCTACCACATGCGGGACCATTTCTAAGCGACATCATCCCATTCCATACTGGTTGACCCGAAATGAGTCCATAACCCGACTCATCGTCACATAACTTCGTTCTTAGTTTGAAATAAAACTCTCTCTTATCTCGAGGTCTTCTCACCCTATCCTCCCATTAACAGAGGTTAAATCACATAAGCCAAAGTATTTCTCATGTCATCCTTCCACTATCGGTCTTACCATTGCAGGTAATTACTACTTGTGAACTCTACACTGACTATAGTCTCATTTCACTTATCATTCTTGTCATCATTCGTAACTTTTCACTTTACTAATCAAAGTATTCCTACCTGCAGGGTACTATCAAGCTTATAGCGCTGTAGCGCAGGGAAAGCATATACGCTAAGGCGAAATCTGAACCTATCAATGCGTATGATTCAAAAGAATCAAAATATACTTGTAACCCCATGCGATGTCGCCTCACGATCTGCCCGATGATCGCGTCATCTATGCGATTCGAAGGACCGCGAACTATAAACTCCACCACGACCTCTACCACGTGGTGACCTCGAACACCACCTGCAGGGCGCGATTGTGGAGAAGGAATCAACCATCGGCCTCGTAAGGTGAGCCACCTCTCCGGTGCTCCTTCTAAAAGGACATACCACCAAAATATGGCGGGCGGCCTGATAAAAACAAACGCTCGTGCCATGCGACATTCCCCCGAATGGCGCTTACTACACAGGCTGAGGAAAAAGTGGCCTCATTGAGAAAACCCTCTGCTCCTCGAGAACCTCGACCCTGGAGCTTGGACCGGCTCCTAAATACCTTGTGGGGTCGATATCCCACTGTGGTGCGGGGTATGTCTTTGGGTAGGTGGGGCGAATATCTCACTCGTTCTTGAAATGCTCGTCCATAAACTCACGGAATAACCAACCGGTCTAGCCCTCTTACGAGATCTCATGGCTGGCCCTCTACCCTGTACACTGTGCATGTCTTGGCCGAATAACCTCCTGTGATGAAAGCGTAGCACCGCTATCTTGGTCGATAACATAGCGCTTCCTCGCGACCTATAGTCTTCTCCTGGTGGCTGGAGGCTGCAGTGTTGGGGTCTCAAAACCTAGCGAGAAGAACTCGCATTGTGGAACAACATCCGGTATACCACAGGCATAAGCCTATCAACTCTCTGAGTCGACTAGTAGCTCTGCTACTCCTTTGCCATACAGGCGTGTTGCCCTCGCCGGAGGCATAAGCTGTAACACAAAATTACGTCGGAGAGGAATTATCTTACTAACAGCTCATGTACGATCTTAGAGTGAGAAGAATAGAAACCAACTCCTAAATGTCCTGTAGCCTCCTGTTTATGGGTGTGGCGCGCGCACACCGATAATCAAGACTACTAGACACGATGCGTAGACATTCAGGGGTTGCTCACGATACCAATCATCACGCCCGAACCGGGCGTGTTGGTGCCTACACAGGCACCCTTCTACCTTAACAACTAAGTAAACTGCGGAAATTAAATAACACCTTTTTTTTTTAAAACCAATCGTACGTGCAAGGGCAATGTTACACCCCGGAATTTCAGGATATGTTTATAAGAACGTTCGTGAGAACAAAAAGATGTTAAGATTAGAGACGAGTAAAAATTTATCGGAATTATGAAATTGACGGAAAACAAAATATTGCGACGAATGAGAGGGCGACACGTGTCACCCCCCCTTAGTGTCTTGGACGAAATTTACCATGGGCAAAAGGGTCATTTGACCATTAGTGAGATGACCAAGTCTTGCAAATGACTTAGCTTGACATAGTTGACTAAAAGTCCAAGGGCCACTTGGGCAAGATCCATGTGAAACTCATCCGAACCACCCATTTGTTCTAATCTTGACCCTCCATATTTTTATATAAGCTCCTTAGTAGCAAGACAAGGCTAAACACTTAGAAAAATTTCAAGAAATTTGAGGGAAGCTTGAGGGAGCTCTCGGCTTACCTAGGGTTTGAAGGAAAAAAATTTCAATTGTTGTCCAATAATCTCCCCACTTTAAACCAAGGTACATAAGGGTATTGTAAGTGTATCTCAATAGAAGGTCCGGAAAAATGGTGTTTTAGTGTTAGTCATGGCGGAAACTAAAGGAGTTCTTGACTTTGAAGTTGGAACTTGAAGTTAAGTTCATCATAAGCTTCTAAGGGTGGCTTGGGTGGATTGGAGCGTCGAAGGAGGAGCTTAAGTTGCTAGGGATCGACTTGTAGTCTTGGATCATATTTGGGCTAAATGAGGTATAATCTTCGTCTTACTTTTGTAATTGAAGATTCCATGTTATTATAAGTTAGAAATGATCATGTGATATGTATTATGAAGTTTGATAAGTGTTATGGAATTTTAGGAGCCCAAAACCGAAATGGCATGATTAGCCTTTTGAAATTGAAATACAATTTTGGTCGATTAATTAGAATCGTCGCATGTTTACCTACTTGAGGATTGTAGTAGTTATGTCGATTGCGGCTTGATATCATGTTATACTAAACCACTTGGATTGAAAAGGGATTGGAAGCTTGATTTGTATTATTGTCCTATGTTTAGCGAATGGGCATTGTAGTTTTGACTAGTTGTTTTACATTGTGGGCGGAATTTTACATGTCTTGTTTAAGCGTGTAATCCCTATTGTTAACTACTTTGTTGGGCCTTAAATGTGGCGTGTTTGGTTATTGAATTCGACCTTGAAAAAGGTGGCAAAGTGAGTAGAAACAAAGGAAGTCTTGTCAGATTTTCCGTAGAATTTAGTGACTTGCACTTGGAATATTCTACGTTTGAAACTAGAATTTAATAGGCGTCTTATGGTCATTATAGGTTGGCATACTAAATGCGGCGATTGGACTTAGCAAGTGGATTAAACCGAAGAGGTATGTGGAACTTTTCCTATCTTTTGAGCATGACTAGTTTCACGTATATAGTGCGGTGAGCGTCTGAAGACTTTGGCATTCTTTACTTGTTTTATGAAATGCCAAGTCGGGTGAGTTAGGAGCTTAACTCACTTCTTTGAGAATATTAAGGATGTCTTAAGTCTTGTTAAAGTTAAGGGACTTGAAGAATTTTAAAGTATGTGATACTTGCGTCGTTTTAAACGTATAAGTCCCTTGGATAGGAAATGGTACTTGACTAAGGTATAAAGTGAATATAACGACTTTATGGGGAGTTGGTTATGTTGGCTTTATGGAAAGGTAAATGGCTTGATTTAATGAAAGGCAATTCGATTTTTAAGGCATCAATTGCCTAAAGGTTTTATAAGAAAAGGAGTCACTTGATTTAGAAACCTAACTTTATTTCAAAAGTGTTGTGACTTGCCTTGAAATGTAATTTGGACTTGATACTAGGTTTAATAGTATCTTGGAAGTTTTCTTCTAAGAAGAGTCATTGGTTTTAAAGAGTAGAAGTACGTAGTACTTTGGGTTAAATTCCCGGATTGTTATAAAATACATGTTAGTGCCTTAGGTAAACTAAAATGAGAGTGTATATGAACAAGAATAGTAAGAAGTTAGGGGATTTCTTAACTTGCTTATATATTGTATGATAAGCCGGTAGTGCTTATGATATGTGTGATAGCCGGATTTGTGCTAGTGATATATTATTCGTTGCGGGGTCATTCCCCGGGATTGTGGCATTGCATATTTAGTGGATTTGCTACCAGCGATCGAGGAATACCTCGTGCAGTCGTAAGGGCTTATGCGGGTGAAATAGTCCCATGCGGGCGGGTCCAGCCTATGCGAGGAATACCTCATGCGAGTCCGTAAGGGCTTATGCGGGTGAAATAGTCCCATGCGAGGAATACCTCACGCGGGTCCACTGGATCTATGCGGGTGAAATAGTCGAGAATAGGATTGCTTAATGACAACTGGCGAGCGGTCTGCTTTGATCGTGAGCTTTCCTACTTTATATTGTAAGTATACCACTATTTACTCGTTGTTAGTAAGGCACGATTATCTTTATTAATTGAGTTATCATACATGTCTCAGTTTTATTTTAGACTTATGATTTCATTCTGATACTTTCAGTTTCAATATTTGGTACATGTTGTCTTGACCTCGCCCGAAGTGCGTTCGTCTGCGGTGGAAGTCTGAGTTGTTGATCCTCGCTCTTGGGGTCCTTTGTTCATTTGTTGAGAAGCTCCTTTATTAGGAGGCTTATCCACAGTATTGTCGGTTATTGTACATTCGGGTATGGCGGGGCCTGTCACTTGAGTTGTATTCTTAGAGTGCGTAGTCGTATTGTGGTTTGGGTTGAAGAAGAAAAATGTATTGTTTTATTGATATAGTTTTGAGAAGGTGGCCTTATCGGCTCTTTGTTGTTATTTTATGTTTAAGTACTTTTTGATTGTGTATGTTCATTGCTTTGTTCTCGATGTTTCTGAAAGGGTGCGGAGTAGGGCACGATCGCGAGCTTGAGTCGGTCGTGGCGAGCAAAGCCGACAAGGCTGCCATAATATACATAACAAGACATTACCGTCGTGAGTCCAATCCAGCGTATGAATACGGACCTGCAAGAGTTTCTTGAACTATGGCGGACAAGGCCGCCGTACCCGTAAGCGTACAAAAGCACATCTTGAAGGAACTATACCAAAAGATAAACTCACGAGCAGAGGAGCTATCGAAAACTACGGCGGTCCTACACTGAGATCGCAAGCGATGTACCTAAACTGCGGCATGACGCGGCCGAAGGAGGTTAGTGCGAAGAATGTACCAAGTATGTGAAGCGATAAATGCTTGTAATGAAATCATAACGATCTAAACAAAATAGGAGACATGTATGATAGTCGACCTACGATACCTGATACATAGCGATTATATCAAGTCGAGGGCGCGTGCGCAAAGTCCTATTCAAATATAACTATGGGTCTCGCGCGTAATATCAATTATGCGTGGAATCCTTCCTCAGCTGGCGATCCATGATATAATATAACGCGATAAGCATATCGAGGAGTATCCTCGTGGTCGCGTGCCGGAATCGCGTCGTATAAACATGACCATGGGGTATACAAACAAATCAGAATGAAACCGCTCGTCACGTGCCGGAATCCGCGTCGTATAGCGTGTCGAGGTATCCCTCGTGGTCGCGTGCCGGCATCCCATCGTATAAGCATGACCGTAGGGTATCCGCGCGATCGCATGCCCGGCATCCAGCGTCGTATAAGCATGGCCGTGGGTAACACAAACAAATCAGGAATCTAACTCGACTCGCAGTCGCGTGCCGGAATCGCGTCGTATAAGCATGTCGAGTATCCCTGTGGTCGCGTGCCGGAATCCCACGTCGTATAAGCATGACCATAGGGTAACACAAATAATGGAAGCATGCGGTGGAATCCACCTCAAGTCGATGCGTCGAGTAAACTTACTGACAAGGCGTAGGCGCTCAGCCGAAGTCGCGACGCGTAATAAAACATAATACTTGTACTCGAATGCTATCACGGACTACGTTGGCAATTCCCAATTAAACAAGCCAAAGTACTTATCAAGGCACACGTAGAATAATTCTCGATTAAGCGGGCCAAAGTACTTATCAAGGCAGCGTAGAATAATTCTCGACTAAGCGGGCCAAAGTACTTATCAAGGCCTGCGTAGAATAATTCTCAATTAAGCGGGCCAAAGTACTTATCAAGGCACACAAAGAATAATTCTCAATTAAACAGCCAAAGTACTTATCAAGGCACACGTAGAATAATTCTCAATTAAGCAGGCCAAAGTACTTATCAAGGCACGCGTAGAATAATTCTCAATTTAAACAAGCCAAAGTACTTATCAAGGCAGCGTAGAATAATTCTCAATTTAAACAAGCCAAAGTACTTATCAAGGCACACGTAGAATAATTCTCAATTAAACAAGCCAAAAGTACTTATCAAGGCACACGTAGAATAATTCTCAATTAAACAAGCCAAAGTACTACGTGCGTACATTCTTTTCAACAAACTCCTTTTTATGTAAAACCCCGAGATACTAACGCGGTAGTACGAGGTGTGTCTATTTTTCAAAGTAAGTTACTACCTTTCTTAGAAAACTCATTTCAAAGCTTGAAATCAAGTAACTTCAAATTTTCACAATCTAGGCAACTTATGCCCATTAATCAAAATAAACAACGTTCTAAACCTTCCATAAGGCCGTTATAACCAACTTCTCATAAAGCTAGTTATAACCGCATGGTTTTAGACAATTTCATTCTTTTATAACGAGAGACTTATACTTAAAACCAAGTATCACAAACTTTCAACTCAAGTTTCTTAATATATAGAAAACAAGTTTCTTCTCTTAAATCATGTCATTTCTCGTCTTTTAAATCAATTAAGTAAATCACTCCTTTGACTCCCCTAAAGTCATTATAATGACCATTAGGTTTTGGAACTAAGGCACTAGCCAAAAGATTTGGAAACCACTTCATTTTCAAGACTCCATGTACTTTAAGTAAAATACTTTCACTTTTAAAAAAAATCCAACTTCACTAAGGCAATGGATTATACAACTTACAATTTAAACATCAAAGTACAATCAAGGAAGTACATAGAACAAATTCTATTTTAGGCAATCCAAATACGACCAAGGAATGGATCATTTAAGGAGTAGGACATACTTTCTTTATCTTAAGGAATCATGCTAGAAGAGGAGATAGTTCACATACCTTTTCGGCTAAATCCACAAGCTAAGCGAATCGCGTGCGTAGAAGTGTCAACCTATAATGGTCATGACAAGACTATCGACTTCTAGTCTCTAGCGTAGAATAATACTAAGTATCACGGTCTACAATTCTACGGAAAATCAGGCATCACTTCCTTTGTTTCTACTCACTTTGCCACCTTTTTCAAGGCGAATACAATAACCAACACGCCACGTTTAAGGCTCAAAACAACAACCAAACAAAGGGATTACAGCGCTTACAATACGTGTAAAATTCCGCCATGATTAAATACGAAGTAGTTCCATAGTCTAGCCATTCTCGTGACATAAATATGACACTAAGTCCTTTCCAATCCTTTTCCAATTCCACGTTCTAAGGTCAAACATGTTATATAGTTATAAACAACTTCAACAACTACAATTTCCTTCTTCTGACGTCGGCGACTTAAACTAATATTGACTTGAATTGTAATCTCGAGGCTAACATGCTAGTTTTTGGATTAGGGTTCGATAGCCAAAACTTATCCAACTACATAATATATAACTCATGCTTGCTAATATCCATAGCTCTGACAATAAGCAATCTAAATTACTAAAGCAGCAAGATTATACCTTTACAAGCCTAAAAAAAATTCCAAGATTCAAAGTCGCTCATAGCAAATTCTTAGCTCCTTTCCTTAAGTTCCAATCGCTCGAGCACTCATGAAGCCTATGAAGAACCCATCTTCAAGTTCCAACTTCAAAGTTGAAGAACTCCTTAAGTATCCGCCTTGCGACTAATACGAAAACGTCGTTTTTCCGAAATCTTTCTATTGAGATATCCTTACAATACCCTTAGGGACCTTGGGTTTAAGTCTTGAGGCTAATGGATCAAAATTGCAAAATTTTCTTGTTGGAAACTCACTAAAGCGGAGCAACTAACTTTCGAGAACAAGACCTCTCTAATTTTTCTAAGTGCCGAGACTAGTCTTGCACTAGTGTAGTGAATATAAAACACATTGGATGGCTTAGATTAAAACACTTGTGGGCTAGGATGAAGGATCATTAATTAAATAGCCAAGTGGACAAGTTGACCTTGGTCAACAATCTCAAGCTTGAAGACTTATCTTCCAAGATGGTCAATGACCATTTTACCGCACTTAAAGCGTCCATGACCGTATGTAGAGTGCGGCGTGTCTGTCGCGACGTTTGGGGCGTGGTGGAGCCATACGGGCACCCAAGTAATACATCGAGAGAAAATCGTGGAACATAAAATAATAACATGAAGCGATGTAATAAGGCGGTGAAATAAGAAGGCGGCTAACCAAAGCAGTTACCTTGGTATATATATAAATAACAATTTGAAACGATTTACATCCCATTACAACCACGCGCAGCGGTACTCTGACCTCTACGAATGATATGCCAGCAGCGGGACGGGGCCGTCGTACCACGAATGTAGCACCTACAACGAGGATTATACGAATAAGCCTCGGAGAAGCGGAGCTTTCCCAATGGCTTGTGACCCTAAGGCGAGGATCAACGGCGGTGTACCTTTACTGCGGCATGAGCGCGGCCCGAAGGAGGTCGATCTGAGTGCAGTATGTGGCGAAAATAAATCGTAAATGAAATCATAATAGTCTATATAAAGCGGGAGACATGTATGATAACGAACTACGATTCCTGATAAATAGCGATCGTGTCAAGTCGGGACTCGCGCCAAAGTCATCGCAATAGAATCGTGCGGGGTAAATGCGAAGGCATAGCCGACTACTAAGACCAGCGATTACCAAAAATGCCATAAAGCGTATCACGAGGTCTTTCTAGACGCGCAGCATGTCGAAGTTGGCGGCTCGCCCGCATGATATCGCGTGCGCGTCTATCCACTGGAACTTACGCGACTCGCGTAGGTCACGCAGACCGCGTTAGGTATTCCTCGAATCATGGTCCCGGACCGCTGAGGTATACCGCGTCGGAGCGGCTTAACCCCGGTATCCGCTGGACTTCGCGACCGCGTAGTCCTCGAGGACCGCGTAGTCCTCGAAGACGCGTAGGGCATCCGCGTCGGGCTAAACACCGGAATGATCAATCACGGAGCATACATTGCTCCGCGTAGTCTCATGAACCGCATGGGCGTATAGACCGCGTCAGGGTGTGACCACCGGTATAATAAGTCGAGGGTATGTGATACGATAACGATCTGCGGGCTTAACGTTTAACAGCGTAAGCACAACAAGAATGACCCCACATAACAATCACAAGATACTAACACGTAGCATCTAACGTGTTTACTTATCAAATCAACAAGAAAGTATTACAAGGTTATCACAAACCAACACAATCGAGTTATTCACGCGAGGTACTTTATGCTAACAAGTTGGTATCATCCCCAAAGTACTTCATACATTAACTCTTTAAAAGATCAGTTTCTTTCACGAAGTCACCTGATACGTAGTATAAAATAGGTATTTGTATTTTTAAATAAACCAAAACACTTCCCTTTGTAAAATCAAGTAACAACATTATTTTCCAAGCGTCCAAGTTTGCCTAATTTCAAATGTTCACGTTTCTTATTTTAGAAAGGTTTAGTAGTTCATAGTCTTATTCATTTAAGAATATAATTCTCTTTTAAACAATCGAGAAACATATGCTATATGTGAGTAGGTTATTCTTGTTCATAATCAATCTTATTAAGCGACCGTGATCTAGGAAATGTAGTATCATTTTGTCTAAATCTTAGCACATGCGGATGGAGGTTTCTCTTGGTTTTAATAATACTTCATTAATCAAAACATTTCCCTTTATTATTTGCGGTGGTTTGTCGTACTCGTTCGATTTAGAAATCGATAAAACATTATTCCTTTTAGAAACCAAGTACTCATTACTCACGAATGAGGTTTCACAAAATTCATATTAATTAATTAAGTCAAGTCTCTTATCTTTTAAGATCAAGTCTCTTAACTTCTAAAATCAATAAATCATTCATTTTATCTTTCTTAAGTTGTTATACCTAACTTCCCATAAAGCTAGTATAACTCTTAAGTTTTAAAACCAAGTATTACTCTCGCTTTCAAAAGCGGTTTTTAGTCTCTTGAAATCGTCAAGATTCTTATTATTCGGGCTTAAGTCAAAGACATTGCGTCAACTACGTTCGATTAGCAGCGTCGTCTCGTACTATATATATATATTCTTTTAAAATATCATGCTCGAGAGGATAGGAAGAATCACGTACCTCGCGGCGATTATCATTATAAGCAAATCGCTCATGGTATAACCCTTGCTTTGGTCCGCTTCAAGTAGCATGCTACTGCGGAACATTCGACCTATAAAGGTTATACAAGTCTATCAAAGTCTAGACTACTCGGTAGAATAAATCTAGATCAAGATTCTACGGAAATTTGGCGACCACTTCCTGCGTCAAACTACAAGTCTCTATGTCTGATCACATGTAAATCTGGTCGATTCTCTTCTTTAAATTGGGCTTAAGTCGAAGACATTGCCCAAAACTAAGTTCGATTCTATATATAGTATACTTGACTATATATTCCTACAACATGTAATTTCCAATTTCAATAGGGACAAGATATTTACCTCGATAAGCCCAAAATTATCCAAGTTTAATGTGGCTCATGAGCAGTTTAGCTCGACTCAGTGCGCTCGACCGCTCCAACCACGCTTAGAAGTTCTAACCAACTTCACTTAATACTCGACCAACTATGGAGATTTTCCTAGGGTTTCGGTTTGAGACAAAAAGGACATCTGGTAGTATTTAAGACTCTACGTATAGAGGTATCTTTGGAATACTACAAGGTATCTGGCTAAGGTATTTTGGGTATAGTAACAATACTTTGGAGTATTTCTACCAAGAGGAGGGTATTTATACGAGACAACACCTGAGGGGGTGTATTCCTCGGCCAGCCCAGCTAGGAGGGGGGTACTCTCGGCCACGGGGGGAAGGGGACTCTCGGCCAAGGGGCCTCTCCAACGGGGGAGGGGGAGGCTAGGCGAGACCTCGACACAAAAGGGGAGCTCTCAAGACTTAGAGATTTTTGGATGAAGAAGTCTTGAAGGGGAGAGGGTATTTATAGGTCAAGCGAGGGCTGACGAGGGCCAAGATGAAGCCAAGTGCTATGCAAGTGTAGGGCGAGATATGCCCGAAGTGCCTAGTCCTACTCGCTAAACCCTGCAAATATCCTACCAACCCCGAGGGTTGGTTCGTCCAATGTCTTGCCCCACTTTCGCCAATGAGAGGGTGCCAAGTGGCGCCCTCGTTAGTCGACACGTTGCGTCTCTCGGAAAAATCCGCAAAAAATAAAAATGACATGGCGGAATTTTCCGCCCATGAAGTTGTGTAAAACGTTTCGTCAATCGGGTGTTGTGCACAAAAATAATTCGGCCAAGCCTACTTAAAAGCCCAAACATTTCTACGTACGTCTTTACGTACATACTCTGGAAATACGGGGTATAACATTCTCCTCCCGAAACATGCGTCGAATGTTCCTTCTAGAATCTCAAAACAAGCGTGCGCGATATAGTCTTCACTACTATACTTACGAAACAATCACGCCACAGCGTAGCCCGCGAAACAACTTGCGCAAAATACTTACATCGAGTCACGAGAAACACCTCTAACATCGCCTGAACACCTCTCTCGGGGTCTAAAATATACTTCGCACGCGCATACTCTTTACAAAAGAAATGATCCATCTATGCTCGCCATACATGCCGCTTAACCTGCTTACGTGTCGTACCTTTCTTGTACCTCGAACTCTTACCACATTTACATTCTTGCCGGTTCCAAAACTCGTCACACTATCAGGTGGTACCTTCGAATACCGGCCGTCGGCTGAACTCTGGCGTCGTCGCCGATTATCATACGATTTCTGCAGGCTGCCAAAACCTCTTCTAGACAAGCCGCTTTATCCGCGATCTGTGGAACAAGTATGAACCATCTATCTGAACGCCAACATCGAACCAATCGGCCGTGACACTTCCGCCCTCTGAGGCTTAAAGCGATAACCAAACTGCGAAATGGTAGCTAAAACACTCCGCCAGCGGGAGAAACAATCCTCGGCTACCGCGAAATCAAGCGCTTGGCAGGGCGATTGCGGTCTGAGACTACTTTGAGTTCCTAACCTGCTGGTAAAACTTTGGAAGAAAAAGCGGTAGTACCACAGGCTCCGTTTATGCGTCATAAGGTGAAGGTAGGTACCGTGCGACCTTACAACCTTTTTGATATAACGTCTATGACTTACTTGAGTACGGTTTGGACTAAAAGATAAGGCGGGTGACCTCGTGGCCCGACTCTTGGTCGAATCGTCCATGAGCTTCGTGCTTTGGTTAACTAAACATGGGCCTAACACCCTCGCGACCCTATCACAGGCGGGACCGTATGGCCCGCGCCCAAGCGGTAGTGGGTTGACGTGCGTGGCCTCGGCCCGACCGACAGCGCGAGACACTAGCTCCCGTCAGGAAAACTCTCGCTAATCGCGTTACGAAAACCTGGCGGTCTTAGCTCGGCTACCCTCTTTCATTCCACGCTACTCGAGGACATCCCAAACATAGCTCGCGTGCAATGCACTCCGATAAGGGTTAAACACAAATGTAATCTTTTGTCACGACGTGTCACGACGAACCGGGCGTGGTGGTGTCTTACCGGGCACCTGGTGATCTGACATCGAGAGAAAATCGCGGAAATAAAAACATGAACATGAATTAAGAGACATGATAAATTAAGCAGAGCCGCCAAGCGATTTGCCTTGGTATATACGTAAATACGACGATTATCCTTTTTCTGGTGTGCCCACAGCGATACTACGGGCCTATCAAGTAGACAACAACTATGGCGGGGCGAGGGCCGCCGTACCACGAATGTACAGAACCTCTGACTCGGGTAACATGCAAAGATAAGCCTCGAAGGAAACGGAGCTTCAACCGTGAAATGTGATCCTATAAGCGGGGATCGGCGGTCGATGTACCTCTACTGCGGCGTGAACCACGGCCGAAGGAGGTCGATGCAATTATCAAGTATGTGAAGCGTAAAATCGTAAATGAAATCATAATAGTCTATATAAGCGGGAGACATGTATGATAACCAAACTCTGATTCATAACATAAGCGGTCATGTTAAGTCGGGGACTCGCGCCTCAAAGTCATCCACCGTGCGTGGAACCCGCCGCCGGCTGCCGTGATCTAGGTACAAATCATGTGATCGTATAACGAGTCTCGGCCCGTCTTATGGACCCGATATAAAGCGGGTGGGATACATTCGGTTAAATCCCATGAGCCGGTGGTCGAGTGAAATACATTCGGATGAGCCGTGGTCGAGTGAAATACATTCGGATGGCCGGTAGTCGAGTGAAATACATTCGGATGAGCCGGTGGTCGAGTGAAATACATTCGGATGAGCCGTGGTCGAGTGAAATACATTCCGGATGAGCCGTGGTCGAGTGAAATACATTCGGATGAGCCGTGGTCGAGTGAAATACATTCGGATGAGCCGTGGTCGAGTGAAATACATTCGGATGAGCCGGTGGTCGAGTGAAATACATTCCGGATGAGCCGTGAGTCGAGTGAAATACATTCGGATGAGCCGGTGGTCGAGTGAAATACATTCGGATGAGCCGGTAGTCGAGTGAAATACATTCGGATGAGCAAGTCAAGTCTAATCATTCGTAAACATAGGTAAGTTACCTGACTTAAAGCACTTTCATTTTATGACAAAGTCGGGTTTTAACCTAAAGTACTACGTCGTTAAATTCCTTTTAAGAGGTCCGTTCCTTTAATAAAGTCACGATACGTAGTATAAAATTTGGGTGATTCACGTTATTAAGTAAGCGAACACCTTCTTTTTTAAACAATCAAGTATGACATTCTTTCCTAAAGTTCGGTTTGCCTAATTTCAATTACTCAAACCTCTTACTTTAGAAAAGTTTCACGATTCATAGCCTTAATCTCTTTTAAAACAATGAGTAACATATGTCTTATGTGTCGATTTATAGCAATCTTATTTAAGCGACCATGATCTAGGAAATGTAATATCATTTTGTCGTCTTAGCTTACATGCGGATGGAAGTTTCTCTTGGTTTTAATAATACTTCATTAGTCGATACATTTTCCTTTTATTAGCAGCTGCGGTGGTTTGTCGATACGTTACGATTTCGAAATCGGTAAAACATTCTTAAGTCGTTATACCTAACTTCGTAAAGCTAGTATAACTCTTAGCTTTCAAAACCAAGTATTACTCTTCTTTTCCAAAAATGATTCAACATTCTTTTGAAATACTTCAAGTTCTTTATTATCACATAATAAGCGGATATAATTTCAAATCGATTACCTTTTTTAAAAGACCACAAGTATTTCCTTATCCACGTAAAGCTATTATAACGACTTCCCATAAAGCGTTATAACACTTTATGTTTTAAACAATCAAATACATTTGTACGTATGCGTCTCCGTACTACATAGTTCACACGTATCATGCTAGAAAAGATAGGAAGAGGTTCGCGTACCTCGCGGCAGTATCGACTAATAGCAAAGCGCGGCAAGTACTTCAAAGTCGGCTACTCCTTAAGCCACGTGGGTGCACCACACGTGGTACTTGACCTATAAGGCGCGAGTGACATTAACATCTAGATCTCATCGTTCCATATTAGAAAATTCGTGCTCCCCACATGGCGGCGTAAATCTCCTCGCTTTAACGAGGCTACGAAGCCAGCGGGGTTAACACGTCTAACAGGACTTGTACAATCCTACTACGATGTGCTACACAAGTCTCATGTCTGATCTATGTAATTCTGATTCGGTACTCTTCTTTCGAAAGGTTTCTTATTATTAGGGCTTAAGTCAAAGACATTGCCACAATACTATGTTGATTACATATATAGTATACTCGACTATATACTCTACAACATGTAATTTCCAATTACAATAGGGAACAGATATTTACCTCGATAAGCCCAAAATTATCAGAGTTATAATGTCGATCTGAGCAAGGTTTAGCTCTACTCAGTGCGCTCGATCCGCTCCAAGAAACCCTTAGAAGTTCTGCAGCCACTTATAACTTCAACTAACAATGAAGATTTCCTTAGGGTTTCGTTTTGTGGCTAAAGGGAAGTATAAGTGTAACCTTGGGAATCTACAAGGTATTTGGGCCAAGGTATTTGGGCATTATAACAATACTTGGAGAGTATTTCAATACCAAAAAGGGGTATTTATACGAGACAACTAGGCTAGGGGTACCCGGCGAAGCCTCTACAAAGGGGAGGAGGCCTGCCAAAGCTTCACAAGGGAGGGGAAGGGGCTTTGGGTGAAGCAAACAAGAGGGAGGGAGTAGTGTGAGACTTAGAAAGATTGCTCGAGTTTTGGATGAAGAAAGTCTTGACTTAGAGGGTATTTATAGGTCAAGTAAAGGCCAACCAATGGACAAGATGAAGACAAGTGTGGTGCGAGTGTAGGGCTAGATTTCAACCATGTGGACCTTATCCATCTACCACGACAACTTGCACAAATATCCTACCTACTCCCACTAAGCCGTCGTCGAAGACAAGGCCATGGTTGCCGTCGAACCTCTTCCGATGTGAGGTGACACGTATCACCCTCGTTGATCGAAAATGTTCGTCTCTCGGAAAAATCATAAAAATTAAAAATGACATGGCGGAATTTTCCCTACGAAAAGCACTGGAAAGCGTTTAGTCGAAAGCGACTCTGTCGGGTGTTGTGTACAAATTTCGAAACTAGCCAATCCTTAAGGCTTAAATTATAATCGTGCGCCTCGTACATACTCGGGGAAAATCACGGGTATAACATTCTCCTCGCCTTAGAAACATTCATCAGAATGTTCCTTCTCGAAACGGATAACGATAAAGTTCTTGCTTAAACAAGTTTCCAATGCCACACGTAGCCTGAAATACGCGCAAATACTTACGTCGAGTCCACGAGAAACACCTCTAACATCACAAACTTTTGTCACGCACGCGAGGTCTAGTGTCGCTCCGACCCGACAAATGATGCCGAATTGCGTCACGATCCACGAGGTCTAAAATATACATCCTTCGCATACTCCGCTTCACGAGAAATGATCGTATCTATGCTCGCAATACATGCTGCGCCTCTACCCTTACTCGTCGTACTCTTCTCGAACAACGAACTCTTACAGTATCGTACCATACTTGATCATCGCTTGATTCGAAACTTTGGAGTCACCACCTCGACCTTGGTCATCTTACTAGCTCCACTTTCCTCTAAGGCCATCCGGCCTTCACGAACCGATGCAGTCGAACATATCCACGAACCCATACGATGGTCATCCAAACTTGGGCCTAACACCTCGTGACCACGCCGCTGGCGGGACCACCAGTGACCACCTCTAAGCGGGCCACGGGTTGGCGCGGCATAGTGACCCGACCAGCAACGCGTCACGCTCTTGTTTCTGATCGGAACAATCTTACCTATACAAGTCATGAAAGCTACCACTTCCATTTTACACTACCCGAGGAATTATCGGAACACGTTTATCATAAACCAGTATTTCAACAAAGACTAGCAGTAAAATCTTTTATTCAAAATGACCTTACCTCTAAGGTCTCGACACGAAATATTCTAAGGTTCGCACTTTCCATGCCCCATACATATCCTTTCAACTAACCATGCTTTCTAACTTCATGACATAACGCTATCGAGCGTAGCACTGATAAGAAGGTCATTATATCATGCATACAAATCTCTAGAGTTACGGATATACAGATCTGCTCGCTCTAATCATAAGCACGCCTGCGGTATGCGTATGAAAGCGATGAACACACTTGATCCGGTGAGTGCGCCAGCTGCCGGTACCCCTCCTAAAAGCACAGTCTCGTCACATGGCCACGGCGCGCGAGTGAAACAAGCACGATAAAAAGCGACATTCCGGGATGGCGCGCCGCATCGTGCTGCTTGAGGGCATGAATCCTGCGGCTAGAACTCACGTATACATGAACGAAGCCACGGAGCTCGACCGGCTCGAATAACCGACGTCTGAAGCTGCGGAGGACCACTCTGTCTTGGCGGGGTACATAACTAGTCTGCTTTGAGGCGACGCCTCGAAAGTTACTAAAGGACCTGCTGTTACGCCTCGCCTGGCGATCTCGGTCGTTCGTCGACTCCTCCGCTCCTCGCCTCGGTGCATGGCTGAATGCGGGCAATGTCCATGCCGGTGAAGAGCTACACCGTACAAGCCTCTGCTAAGTAATCATCTAGCGGTGGCGTGGCGGTGTACTCATCCTCATATCGGTACCACGGCGAGGACATGCTCGAGCTAATGAGTCGAACTCCATTATACTCTCTAGCAGTCCGCCGTCTGCCTCGATGTCAAAAACATGTCGGCGAGCCCTCATCATCTGTGGAGGTAAGAAATGTGCAAGCGCCCGCGAGAACTTCGTTCCAACTGCTGAGCGCATACTCTCCGGGGCGGCTCGCGAATCAAACCGATCATTGCGGTATCACGCGGTGATGCGAACCTAAGACCACCGACTCGGTCTCCGAAGCCTTGATCACTCTCATTATCCGCTGTAACTGCCGGATGAACTCCTGCGGATCATCCTCAGGCCTCGACCCGTAAAACTCTGGCGGGTTACATCTCAGAAAATCCCGTAGTCTCAGTATGCGCTCGGGGTGAACTACGGGTGCTCTTTGGGGCTAGGCTGCTGCGCATCTAGTCTATCCTCATATCGGCCACGGCCAGTGGCGATAGCTGAAACCATCTCCTTGTACCCCATCTCATACACTCCGGTGTGGGGCCAGGAGGCTCGGTATTGTAGTCTCGGCGACGGCTGCTGCGGCTCTAAGCTCTTGGTCTTTGGCGGTGTCGCCAAAACTAGCCGTCTGAAGCACTATCTCAGTCTTGGCGGGCTGCGCCCTCGTACTCCTCTGTATCTCACTAACCGCTCCTCATTGCCTTGCCCGTACGGGCACAGGTTGCACTACGCGGAGGCATAAGCGGTAAGGAAAGGAATCGTCGAGAGGGTCGACTTATCACACGGCTCACAGGGCGATCTCGGAATGAGAAGAATGGAAACCAATCCTAAATGTCCTGTGACCTCACAATTATAGATGTGGTGCACAGCCTTGATAATCAAGACTCTACTAGACGCGATGCGTAGACACTTTCAGAGGACTAACTGCTCACGATACCACTTTTGTCACGACCGAACGGGCAGTGGTAGTGCCTACCGGGCACCACTGGTGATACAACATCGGAGAAAATCGTGAAATAAAATGTTATACCGTATTTCAGTATATGCGTGTGGGCGTGCGTCAGTGAGCCTTAAGTTAGGCATAGGACCGAAATTTGGGCACAAGTGCAGAATAAGTCGTTTTTCGGCGAAGCGTTTCCACGACTTCGTAGGGAAAATTAGGCTATGTCATTTATATTTTTGCGGATTTTTAGAGAGGCGAAACATTTTTGGACCAGCGGGAGGTGACACTTGTCACCCTCATTGGACGGTTTAGGGGGGGCGGTCAAGGGTGGTTGGCCTTGGCCGATTGGTCCCTTATTTTTGGGCTTGTTTTGTGGCTTGTTTTGTGCCATGTTTTGTGGAGTAGGGTTAGGGTGCACTTGGCTTGATCAAGGCCTTACACTTGCCTTGCACATGGCTTGATCTTGGCCATTGGTTGGCTTTTGGTTTTGCTATAAATACCCCCCTAAGCTTGAAGACTTCATCCATTCCTAAAATCACCAAGTCTTGAAAATCCTTCCTCCCTTTCTTGTGCTCTAGCCGTGAGCTTCCCACTCCCCTTTTCGTGTGGCCTTTGGCGGAGGATTCCTCCTCCTCTAGTAGTGTGGTAGTAGGGTACCACTGCCTAGTTGTTTCGTATAATACACCACTCTTGGTAGAAATACGCGCCCAGTGTTGTTATAATGCCCAAAATACCTTAGCCGTTACCGTGTCATATTCCAAAAGTTACCTCTATCGTAGAGCAGGAAATACTACCTTTTGTCCTTTTAGTCTCAAGCCAAACCCTAAGGAAATCTTCATTGTTGGTTGAAGTATTTAAGTAGAAGTTGTTTAGAACTTCTAAGGGTTGTTGGAGGCGGATTGGAGCGCGGAGTAGGAGCTAAACCTTGCTCAGGATCGACATTATAACTCGGATAATTTTGGGCTTATCGAGGTAAATATCTTGACCTTCTATTGTAATTGGAAATTATATGTTGTAGGAATATATAGTTCAAGTATACTATATATAGAATTGAACATAGTTGTGCGTGATGTCTTTTGACTTAAGCTGAATTTAAAGAAAGAAGCTGAGCTGTAATTACATGGGGTGTATTCTGATGAGACTTGTGTATCTTGTTGTGTAGTAGAATTGTACACGTCAGGTTAGGCGTGTAAACCCCCACTGGTTGGCTTGGTAGCGGCCTCGATCGAGAGGAGATTTCTGTTGTGGCGGGGAAGTCTTTGCCAATTTTACGTAGAAAGATGGGAAACTTGGGTTTAAGATTTAATAGGCGTGTGTGGCCTTTATAGGTGAAAATACTAAGAGTAGCGTATTCTACTCGAGGAGTGGAAAGGGCTAGCAAGGTTGTAGTACTTGGAGCTTTTTGCTTATTGTCGATAATCGTCGCGAGGTATGTGAACCTCTTCCTATCTCTTCTAGCATGATATGTGTGAACTATGTAGTACGGTAGGCGTCATGTATTAAGCGTGTTTGATTGTTTTAAAACATAAAGTGTTATAACGGCTTTATGGGAAGTTGGTTATATGACTTTATGTAGGTGAAAAATGGGTTGTGGTTTTGAAAGATGGCGATTTAGTTATAAGCGGCTTGTTATATGTTAATAAAGAAGTTGAAGTATTTCAAAAGATTTGTGAATCGTTTTGAAAGAAAGAGTAGTGCTTGGTTTTTGAAAAACTTAAGAGTTATACTAGCTTTATGGGAAGTTAGGTATAACGGCTTAAGGATGTTTCTTGATTTGAAATCGGGATGTGTATCGACAAACCAACTGCGGCGTTAATAAAGGAAAATGTATTGACTAATGAATTGTATTATTAAAACCGATGAAACCTCCGTTTGCATAGAAACTAAGATGAGACAAAATGATATTACATTTTCTAGATCATGCATTTCTTTGTAGTAAGAATGTTATAAACAAGAATAAGCTGCTTACATAAGGCATATGTTACTCGGTTGTTTTAAAAGAGATTAAGACTATGGTGTGAAACCTTTCTAAAGTTAGAGCTTGAGTAATTGAAATTAGGCAAACCAGGAACTTTAGGAAAGAATGTTGGTACTTGATTTTAAAAAGAAAGTGTTACAGTTTACTTAATAATGTGAATCACTCTAGTTTTATACTACGGGTATCGGGTGAATTTTATAAAAGGAATGTATCTCTTTTAAAAGGACTTAACGTATATAGTACTTAGGGTTAAAACCCGGGTGTTGGCATAAAATGAAAGTACCTTGAGTGGTTGTGTAACTTGCCTACACTTGTTGTTGTGAAACACTTTTATGCTTGTGATGATAGCCTTTGTTGTGCAAGTGTTGTATTCACGTATTCTGGCGTCTCTCGATAGAGTCGGTTGACTTGTTGAGAACTTACTTGGGCGTCTTTGGCGATGTGGAGAATTCACGGGTATGTTTCCATTTTGATTCTTTGCCTTGTTGTTGATGTTACATGGGCGTATCTACCGTCTGAGTCGGGGCGTGTGGCGTGCGGCGAGGTTGATTACGATATATTGTTATTGTGGCTCGTGGACATGTCTGCCGATCTGAGTCGGGGCATGTGGCGTGCGGCGAGTTGATCACGATATATTGTTGTTGATGTTACATGGGCGTGTCTCTGCCGTCTGGTCCAGGGGCATGTGGCGTGGGGCATTGGTATTAGTGTTGCATCATGGACATGTCTACACCGTCTGAGTCGGGGCATGCGGCGTGATGCGAACATGATTGATGTTGTGGGCGTGAGACCCGTAGTTATATTTAGTGATGACTTGAGGCGTGAGTCTCTTGAACATGGCCTTTATGTTATGAGCGTAGTTTGGTTATCATACGTGTCTCTGCTTTATATAGACTAGTATGATCTCATTTCTGATATTCTGATTTCACATACTTGGTACTGTTGTCTTGACCTCGCCCGAGCTGCGTTCATCTGCGGTAGAGAGTACATCGATCGTGGATCGATTGAGCGTCTTGGGAAGCTCCGTTTCTCGGAGGCTTATCTTTTGGTATGTGTTCCACTGAGTTGTAGGTTCTTGTACATTCGGGGTATGGCGAGCCTGTCCGTCATAGTGTTGTAAATCTTAAGTGCATGAAGCTGTTATGGCGGGGTTGTAAAAGGATTAAAGCTGTTGGGTTTTATGTATGTCTTGAAGGCAAGCTGTTTTGGTTGGCTTTGTTTATTTATTATATCTCTTGTTTCATGACTCGTGTTTTATTTTCCTTGGTTTTCTCGATGTTGTATCACTAGGGTGCGGGGTAAGGCACGATCCACGGGCGAGTCGGGGTGTGACATAGTGGTATCGAGCGATTAATCCTCGGAAAGTGTCTGCAGCCGTGTCTAGTAAGTCTTGATTATCGATGTGTTGTGCACCACGTCTATGTCGGGAGCTGCGAGACATTTAGGATTAGTTTCCATTCTTCTCATTACGAGATCGTGCCTTAGAAGGCTGTTGTAAGTTGGACCTACAGCGTGCCGTGTTTACGATTATGCCTCGCGAAGCGGCGAGCCAGAAGGGCAAAGCGGCGAGGAGGCTGCGAGTAGAAGCGTGGCGATCTCTGAGAGACCACGATACACGAGCCTCCGGTCGCGATGCAGGCGAGAGGAGATGAGTTACAAAGTGGGCGATTAATGACGAGTTGTGGCGGACTTGAGGATAAGGTGGGCGCGGCGATTCGATGCACCAGTGGTTCGCTAAGCGGATAGTTTGAGGCTACGGGATTTTTACGAGTTGTAGCACTTGAGTTTTATGGGTGAGGCACGAGGATGATCGCGGGAGTTCGTCAAGCGATTCTGTGGTCGTAGAGTGATCGAGCTTGAGAGACCGAGTCGGTGGTCTTAGGTTACGCATCGGCTGCGTGATACGCGATCGGCCCGGTTTTGGTCGTGGGAGCTGTCGGGAGAAAATGCACTTCCGGCCCGTTTGGGGCGAGTTTTGGGGCCTTCGCACATTTCTTGCCTCGCGGATGAGGAGGGCTCGGTAAACGATTTTTGATGTTGAGGCGAGCAGGCGTCTGATTCGAGTACAATGTGAGTTTGACTCATTGGCGGTATGTTCCGCATTAGTATGGTATGGAGGATCGAGTGCAGATATATTACGAGGCTTGATGAATACCTAGCGGAGAGTTGTTGGTGTAGCCGCCCGGCATGGACATTTCCGCGTGCGAGCTTATGCACTTGGATGTGAGGCGGAGAATCAGCGGAATGGCCGAATCGGCGAAGAGGCGAGCAGCGAGGTCCTTTGGTGACTTTCGGCGGGCGCCTCGGCGAGCTAGTGTTGTACCTCGCTTGGTCTGAGTGGTCCTCCACGCCCGAGCATCAGTATTCGGGGCAGTCGGGGCTCGAGTTGAGTTTCGAGGAAGTAAGGGTGTTGGCGGATCTGATCACCCTACCTCGGTGTGGTCGTTGTAGTAGACCGCGTATAGGGAGTGTCGTGGTGCGGGGAGCTTATTATTTTGTAGCAGCGAGGCCATTTTGCGGCTGTCAGGCGAAGGGAGCCGCGGATGTTCGACTCGGCCGAGGATCGATGGCTGGTTCGTCGCGCCTGCGATTATCGCCGCCCGAGGCGAGCCTATGATTAGAGTGGGCGGTAGCCGGTATATCATAACCTGCAGAGTTTTGGTATGCGTGATATTATGATCTTATTATTATGTGCTATGCGGATAAGCGTTGTGTTATTTGTGAGTTAGAAACATGGTTAGTTGGAAGGGTAAGTATGGGGGCATGGTAAGTATGAACCGTAGAATACTTCACGATTGGGACCTTAGAGGTAAGGTCGTCTTGAGTAAAAGATTTATTTTATGTTTGACCTCTATCAGAGTGCGTCGTATACGTGGAGTTATTGTGGGTAATTCCTTGGGTTGAGTAAAATGAAAGTGGTAGCTTTCATGACTTTTATAGGTAATATTATTCCGGATCGGGGAACAAGAGTGTGGCGCGGTTATGGGGTCGGGTTGAGGACCATTCGCGGGTCAACCCGCAGCCCGGTTTGTGGAGAGTCGGTCGAGGTGGTCCGTAGGTGGTAGGATCACAAGGATGCTAAGTAGAGTTTAGTTAACCATCGTATGAGTTCGTGGATGTGTTCGATCAGAATCGGTTCGTGAAGGCCGGGAATGGCCTTGGCAGAAAGTGAAGTTAGTAAGATGACCAAGTTTGGAGGTAGTGACTCCACAGTTTTGGGCGGCGATGGCGAAGTATAGTGCGTCTTGGGAGAGTTGAAGTGTTCGAGAAGGGCACGACGAGTAAGGAAGGAAGAGAGCGTGTGTTATTTATTGGCGGTGTGGCGTTGGCAGCTTGTTAGAGGCTTCATCGATATCCGTCTTGAGAAGGAACATTCGGGACGAATGTTTCTAGAGGAGAATGTTATACCCGTATTTCCGGAGTATATATGCGTGTGGGCGTCGTCTGAAATTGAGCCTTAAGTTAGGCATAGGACGAAATTTGGGCGCAGTGCAGGAATAAGTCGTTTTCGACGAAGCGTTTCCACGACTTTCGTAGGAAAATTTCGGCTATGTCATTTATATTTTTGCGGATTTTTAGAGGCGAAACATTTTTGGACCAGCGGGAGGTGACACTTGTCACCTCGTTTGGACAGTTTAGAGGGCGATCGAGGTGGTTGGCCTTGGCGATTAGTCCACTATTTTTGGGCTTGTTTTGTGGCTTGTTTTTGTGCCATGTTTTTGTGGAGTAGGGTTAGGGTGCACTTGGCTTGATCAAGGCCTTACACTTGCCTTGCACGTGGCTTGATCTTGGCCGTTGGTTGGCTTTTGGTTTTGCTATAAATACCCCTGGCTTGAAGACTTCATCCGTTCCTAAAATCACCAAGTCTTGAAAATCCTTCCTCCCTTTCTTGTGCTCTGGCCGTGAGCTTCCCTCCGCACCGTGTGGCCTTTGGTAGGAGGATTCCTCCCACTCCTAGTAGTGTGGCGTGGGGTACCCCTAGCCTAGTTGTTTCGTATAATACACCCACTCTTGGTAGAAATACTCTCCAGTATTGTTATAATGCCCAAAATACCTTAGCCTTTACCTTGTCATATTCCAAAGTTACCTCTATCGTAGAGCAGGAAATACTACCTTTTGTCCTTTTAGTCTCAAACCGAAACCACTAGAAATCTTCATTGTTGGTTGAAGTATTTAAGTAGAAGTTGGTTAGAACTTCTAAGGGTTGTTTGGAGCGGATTGGAGCGCACGGAGTAGGAGCTAAACCTTGCTCAGGATCGACATTATAACTCGTATAATTTTGGGCTTATCGAGGTAAATATCTTGACCTTCTATTGTAATTGGAAATTACATGTTGTAGGAATATATAGTTAAAGTATACTATATATAGAATTGAACATAGTTGTGCGTGATGTCTTTTGACTTAAGCACGAATTTGAAGAAGAGAAGCGTTTGTAATTACATAGGGTGTATTCTGATGAGACTTGTGTATCTTGTTGTGTAGTAGAATTGTACACGTCCGGTTAGACATGTAACCCCCCCCCCCCTGGTTGGCTTGGTAGCCGGCCTCGATCGAGGGGGAGCTTTACGCGGTGGCGGGGAAAATGTTCCGAATTTTCTGTAGAAAGATGGGAAACTTGGGTTTAAGATTTAATAGACGTTAGTAGCGTATTCTACTCGAGGAGTGGAAAGGGCTAGCAAGGTTGTAGTACTTGGAGCTTTTTGCTTATTATCGATGTCGTCGCGAGGTATGTGAACCTCTTCCCATCTCTTACAGCATGATATGTGTGAACTATGTAGTGCGGTGAGCGTACGTGTATTAAGCTGTGTTTGATTGTTTTAAAACATAAAGTGTTATAACGGCTTTATGGGAAGTTGGTTATAACGACTTTATGTAGGTGAAAAATGGGTTGTGGTTTTGAAAGGTGGCGGATTTGGTTATAAGCGGCTTGTTATGTGTTAATAAAGAAGTTGAAGTATTTCAAAGATTTGTGAATCGTTTTGAAAGAAAGAGTTGTGCTTGGTTTTGAAAAACTTAAGAGTTATACTAGCTTTATGGGAAGTTAGGTATAACGGCTTAAGAATGTTTCTTGATTTGGAAATCGAGGATGTGTATCGACAAACCAACTGCGGCGTTAATAAAGGAAAATGTATTGACTAATGAATTGTATTATTAAAACCCGGTAGAAACCTCCGTTTGCATAGAAACTAAGATGAGACAAAATGATATTACATTTTCTAGATCATGGCTGCTGTAGTAAGAATGTTATAAACAAGAATAAACTGCTCACACATAAGGCATATGTTACTCAGTTGTTTTAAAAGAGATTAAGACTATGGTATGAAACCTTTCTAAAGTTAGAGGCTTGAGTAATTGAAATTAAACAAGCCAGGAACTTTAGGAAAAGAATGTTGGTACTTGATTTTAAAAAGAAAGTGTTCTGGTTTACTTAATAATGTGAATCACTCTAGTTTTATACTACGGGTATCGGGTGACTTTTATAAAAGGAATGTATCTCTTTTAAAAGGACTTAACGTATATAGTACTTAGGGTTAAAACCCGGGTGTTGGCATAAAATGAAAGTACCTTGAGTGGTTGTGTAACTTGCCTACGCTTGTTGTTGTGAAACCTGCCTATGCTTGTGATGATAGCCTTTGTTGTGCAAGTGTTGTATTTCTGTGTTACCGCGTCTCTCGATAGAGGGCCGGTTGACTTGTTGAGAACTTACTTGGGCGTCTTTGGCGATGTGGAGAATTCCACGGGTATGTTTCCATTTTGATTCTTTGCCTTGTTGTTGATGTTACATGGACATGTCTGCGTCGAGAAATTCGGGCGTGTGGCCGTGCGGCGGGTTGATTACCCGATATATTGTTATTGTGGCTACATGGACATGTCTACCGTCTGAGTCGGGCGTGGCGTGCGTGAGTTGATCACCCATATATTGTTGTTGATGTTACATGGGCGATGTCTACACCGTCTGGTCGGGGGCTTGTGGCCATGGGGCATTGGTATTTGTGTTGCATCATGGACATGTCTGCCGTCACAGTTAGGGGCATGCGGCCATGATGCGAACATGATTGATGTTGTGGGCGTGAGACCCATAGTTATATTTGAGTGATGACTTGAGGGCGTGAGTCTCTGACTGAACATGACTGCTTTTATGTTATGAACTGTAGTTTGGTTATCATACATGTCTCCTGCTTTATATAGACTAGTATGATCTCATTTCTGATATTTCTGATTTCACATACTTGGTACTGTTATCTTGACCTCGCCGAAGCTGCGTTCATCTGCGAGTAGAGTACGTCGATCGTGGATCAGTTCAGCGTCTTGGGAAGCTCCGTTTCTCGGAGGCTTATCTTTTAGTATGTGTTCACGAGTTGTAGGTTCTTGTACATTCGGGGTATGGCGAGAACTGTCTGAGTCATAGTGTTGTAAATCTTAAGTGCACAGAAGCTATTGTGGGTAGGGTTGTAAAAGATTAAAGCTGTTGGGTTTTATGTATATCTTGAAGGCAAGCTGTTTTGGTTGGCTGTTTATTTATTATATCTCTTGTTTCATGACTCATGTTTTATTTTCCATTGGTTTTCTCGATGTTGTATCACTAGGGTGCGGGGTAAGGCACGATCACGGGCGTCGGGTGTGACATAAAAACATGAACATGAATTAAGAGCATGATAAATTAAGCGAGGCCAACCAAAAATGGTGCCTTCGATATACATAAATACCCGACGATTATCCTTTTGCAGGCTGTGCCCAGCGGCGATGCTGAACCTCTAAATGACAACTATGGCGGGGCGAGACCCGCCGAATGTCTGAAACCTGGCTCGAGTAACATACCAAAGATAAGCCTCGGCAACGAGCTTCCCTGTGAAATGTGATCTATGGCGAGATCGGCGGTCGATGTACCTCTACTGCGTGGCTGAGCGGCCCGAATACAACGGTACGTATGTGGCGTAAATATGCGTAAATGAAATCATAATAGTCTATATAAAGCGAGACATGATAACAAACTACGATTCAACATCGCGATCATGTCAATCGAGACTCACGCCTAATCATCCTCAATGCCGTGGAACCCCGCCTCATTGGCGATCTAGGTACAAATCATGTGATCGTATAACGAGTCTCGGCCCGTCTTATGGACCCGATATAGAAAGCGGGTGGGATACATTCCGGTTCGTCCCGTGAAGCCATGGTCGAGTGAAATACATTCCGGATGAGCCGTAGTCAGTGAAATACATTCGGATGGCCGTAGTCAGTGAAATACATTCCGGATGAGCCGGTAGTCGAGTGAAATACATTCGGATGAGCCGTTGGTCGAGTGAAATACATTCGGATGAGCCGGTGGTCGAGTGAAATACATTCGGATGAACCGGTGGTCGAGTGAAATACATTCGGATGAGCCGTGGTCGAGTGAAATACATTCCGGATGAGCCGGTGGTCAGTGAAATACATTCGGATGAACGGTAGTCGAGTGAAATACATTCGGATGAGCCGGTAGTCGAGTGAAATACATTCCGGATGAGCCGTAGTCGAGTGAAATACATTCGGATGAACCGGTGAGTCGAGTGAAATACATTCCGGATGAGCCGTAGTCGAGTGAAATACATTCGGATGAGCCGGTAGTCAGTGAAATACATTCCTTGCACAACAAGTCTATCACGCGTAAACATAGGTAAGTTACACAACTTAAAGCACTTTCATTTTATGACAAAGTCGGGTTTTAACCTAAAGTACTACGTCACGTTAAATTCCTTTTAAGAGGTCCATTCCTTTAATAAAAGTCACTCGATACCCGTAGTATAAAATTTGGGTGATTCACATTATTAAGTAAACCAGAACACCTTCTTTTTTTTAAACAATCAAGTAACAACATTCTTTCCCTAAAGTTCGGTTTGCCTAATTTCAATTACTCAAGCCTCTTACTTTAGAAAAGTTTCTGATTCATAGCCTTAATCTCTTTTAAAACAACGAGTAACATATGTCTTATGTGTGGCGATTTATAGCAATCTTATTTAAGCGACCGTGATCTAGGAAATGTAATATCATTTTGTCTCATCTTAGCTTCTATGCGGATGGAAGTTTCTCTGGTTTTAATAATACTTCATTAGTCGATACATTTTCCTTTTATTAATCTTTGCGGTGGTTTGTCGATACACATTCTGATTTCCGAAATCAGTAAAACATTCTTAAGCCGTTATACCTAACTTCTCATAAAGCTAGTATAACTCTTAAGCTTTCAAAACCAAGTATTACTCTTCTTTTCCAAAAATGATTCAACATTCTTTTGAAATACTTCAAGTTCTTTATTATCACATAATAAGCCAGATATAATTTCAAATCAGTTACCTTTTTTAAAAGACCACAAAGTATTTCCTTATCCACATAAAGCTATTATAACCGACTTCCCATAAAGCCGTTATAACACTTTATGTTTTAAACCAATCAAATACATTTAGCACGTATGCGTCTGCGTCTACATAGTTCACACATATCATGCTAGAAAAGATAGGAAGAGGTTCACATACCTCGCGACGAGTATCGACTAATAACAAAACGCTCCAAGTACTTCAAACCGTCGGCTACTCCTTAAGCCACGTAGATTTCACCACACGTAGTACTTCAACCTATAAGGCCACAAGGCTCTTATTAACATCTAGATCTCATCGTTCCATATTCTACAGAAAATTGGCACGCTCCCACACATGGCAGCGTAAATCTCCTCCTTTAACGAGGCCGGCTACCAAGCCAACCGGGGGGGGTTAACACGTCTAACCGGACTTGTACAATCCTACTACACAGTAATGCTACACAAGTCTACTGTAATACAGTCCTATGTAATTACAGTTCAGTACTCTTCTTTCGAAAAGGTTTCTTATTATTCAGGCTTAAGTCAAAAGACATTGCCACAATACTATGTTCAGTTCTAGCTCTAGTATACTCCCCCTATATACTCCTACAACATGTAATTTCCAATTACAATAGGGAACAAGATATTTACCTCGATAAGCCCAAAATTATCCGAGTTATAATGTCGATCTGAGCAAGGTTTAGCTCTACTCGTGCGCTCCAATCCGCTCAAGAAACCCTTAAAGTTCTACGCAACTTCTACTTATAACTTCAACTAACAATGAAGATTTCCTTAGGGTTTCGTTTTGTGGCTAAAGGGAAGTATAAGTGTAACCTTGGGAATACTACAAGGTATTTGGGCCAAGGTATTTGGGCATTATAACAATACTTGGAGAATATTTCAATACCAAAAAAAAGGGGGGTATTTATACGAGACAACTAGGCTAGGGGGGGGGGTACCCCACGGCCAAGCCTCTACAAAGGGGAGGGAGGCCTCTCGGCCAAAGCTTCACTGAGAGTGGGAAGGGGCTTTGGGCCAGAAGCAACAAGAGGGTGGGAGTAGTGTGTGACTTATAAAGATTGCTCAAGTTTTGGATGAATAAAGTCTTCAACTTAGAGGGTATTTATAGGTCAAGTAAAGGCCAACCAATGGACAAGATGAAGACAAGTGTGGTGCGAGTGTAGGGCTAGATTTCAACCATGTGGACCTTATCCGGCTACCACAACAACTTGCACAAATATCCTACCTACTCCCACTAAGCCGTCGTCCAAGACAAGGCCATGGTTGCCGTCAACCTCTTCCAATGTGAGGGTGACACATGTCACCCTCCGTTGATCCAAAATGTTTTCTCTCGGAAAAATCCGCAAAAATTAAAAATGACATAGGAATTTTCCCTACGAAAGCGTGGAAAGCGTTTTCGAAAACGACTCTAATCGGGTGTTGTGTACAAATTTCGAAACTAGCCAATCCTTAAGGCTTAAATTATAATACGTACGCCCTCACGTACATACTCAGGAAAATACGGGGTATAACAACCCGAACCCGGGCCCGTGACTGGTGCCTTACCCCGGGCACCCTAGTGATACTACATCAGAGTAATCAGCGGAACATAAAACACAATATGAAATAATGCAAAGGAAACACATGTTTCTGAAGAAAAGTTGCCTTCCGGATTATATATATAAATAACAACCCTTTCAAAAAGAACAGTTTAATCCTTTTTACAAACCCTGCCCACAACAGTACTACAGACCTCTACGAATGATATAACAACAACGACGGGACAGGGCCCCGTCATACCCCTGAATGTAAGCACCTACAACAACAGGACTATACGAAGCAAGCCTCGGAGAAAGCGGGCTTTGCAACGATGGCCCGTGACCACAGGCGAGGATCAACGGCGTGTACCTTTACTGCGGCATGAACGCAGCCCTCCGAAGGAGGTCGATGCAACAGTACAGTATGTGGCGAAATAAATCACGTAAATGAAATCATAGTAGTCTATATAAAGCGGAGACATGTATGATAACCAAACTACGATTCCTGATAAATCAGCGATATGTCAAGTCGGGGACTCACGCCTCAAAGTCATCACAAACCGTGCGGGGGTAAATGCGAAGGCATAGCCGACTACTAAGACCACGCACCAAAAATGCCATAAAGCGTATCACGAGGTCTTTCTGCATCGCACGCATGATCGAAGCGGCCTCGCGCGATATCAGCGTCGCGCGTCTATCCACGGAACTTACGCGACTCGCATAGGTCACACATGACCGCGTGAGGTATTCCTCGAATCACGGTCTAGCACGCTGAGGTATACCCGCGTCGGCGACTTAACCACCGGTATCCGCTGGACTTCCGCGGCCAGCATAGCCCGCCGAAAGACCGCGTAGTCCTCAGACCGCGTAGGGCATCCCGCGTCAGGCTAAACACCCGAAATGAGCAATCTGGAGCATACCGCGCTCGCGCATAATCTCACGACCGCGTAGGCCGTATAGACCGCGTCGAGGTGGCAAGCCCTCGGTATAATAAGTCGAGGGTATGTGATACAATATGATAACAGGGCTTAACGTTTAACAACGTAAGCACAAGAGTGACCCCCTTACATAACAATCACAAGATACTAACACACGTAGCATCCTAACATGTTTACTTATCAAATCAACAAGAAAGTATTACAAGGCTATCACAAACCAATACAATCAAGTTATTCACACAAGGTACTTTCTACTAACAAGTTTGGGTATCTATCCCCAAAGTACTTCATACATTAAATCTTTAAAAGATCCGTTTCTTTCACATAAGTCACCTGATACCCGTAGTATAAAATAGAGTATTTGTCTTTTTAAGTAAACCAAAACACTTACCTTTGTAAAATCAAGTAACAACATTATTTTCCAAGCGTCGAGTTTGCCTAATTTCAAATGTTCACGTTTCTTATTTTAGAAAGGTTCGTAGTTCTAGTCTTATTCATTTAAGAATATAATTCTCTTTTAAACAATCGAGAAACATAAGCCTTATATGTGAGTAGGATATTCTTGTTTATAACAATCTTATTACTGACCATGATCTAGGAAATATCATTTTGTCTCATCTTAGCTTATGCGGATGGAAGTTTCTCTTAGTTTTAATAATACTTAATTATTCATTACATTTTCCTTTATTAACGCTGCAGTGGTTTGTCGATACACATTCTGATTTCCGAAATCAGTAAAACATTATTCCTTTTAAAACCAAGTACTCATTACTCACGAATGAGGTTTCACACGAAATTCATATTAATTCATTTAAGTCAAGTCTCTTATCTTTTAAGATCAAGTCTCTTAACTTCTATAATCAATAAATCATTCATTTTATCTTTCTTAAGACGTTATACCTAACTTCCCATAAAGCTAGTATAACTCTTATGTTTGCAAAACCAAGTGTTACTCTTCTTTCAAAAACAGTTCTTAATAATTTTTGAAATACTTCAAAGTTCTTATCATTCAGGCTTAAGTCAAAAGACATTGCCGTACAACTACGTTCAGTTAACACGCGTACGTCTACCGTACTATATATACTTCTTTAAAATATCATGCTCAAGCGTATAGGAAGAATCACATACCTCGCGACGATTATCGACTATTAGCAAATCGCTCCACGGCTATAACCCTTTAGCTTTGGTCCACCTTCTCAAGTAGCACATGCTACTCGCAGAACATTCAACCTATACAGGTTATACAAGTCTGTCAAAGTCTAGACTACTCGGTAGAATAAATCTAGATACAAGATCCTACGGAAAATCAGGCAAAGACTTCCTATCCGTCAAACTACACAAGTCTCATGTCTGATCCACGTAATTCTGATTCGATTCTCTTCTTTTAAATTGGGCTTAAGTCCAAAGACATTGCCGAAACTATGTTCGATTATATATAGTATACTTCAACTATATATTCCTACAACATGTAATTTCCAATTCTGATAGGGGACAAGATAATTACCTCGATAAGCCCATAATTATCCAAGTATAAATGTCAATCCTTAGCAACGCTTAGCTCTACTCCGGTGCTCCAACCCGCTCCAAACAACCCTTAGAAGTTCTACGCGACCTTACCTAATACTCCAACCAACTATGGAGATTCTCCTTAGGGTTTCGGTTTGAGATAAAGGACATCTGTAGTATTTCAGACTCTACGTATAGAGGTATCTTTGGAATACTACAAGGTATCTGGCTAAGGTAATTTGGGTATAACAACAATACTTTTGAGAGTATTTATACCAAGAGGGGGTATATATACGAGACAACACCACAAGGGGTGTATACCCTCCAACCCCACTAGGGGGTACTCTCGCCAAGGGGAAGGGACTCTCGGCCAGGGCCTTTCTCAAAGGGGAGGAGGCTGGGGCGAGAGCAACATGAAGGGAGGGAGGATTTCTAAGACTTAGAACATTTTTAGGATGAATAAGTCTTGAGGGGTATTTATAGGTCTAGCAAAGGCCAACCAATGGCCAAGATCATGCCAAGTGCAAGGCAAGTGTAGGGCGAGATTCATCCATGTGCACCTTATCCATCTACCACAAAATATCCTACCAACCCCTTGACCAAAACAAGGCCATTTCGTCCAATGTACCGCCCCACACGCCAACCAATGAGAGGGTGCCAAGTGTCGCCCTCTCGTTGGTCCAAAATGTTTCGTCTCTCAGAAAAATCCGCAAAAATAAGAAAAGGCATAGCCGGAATTTTCCCCTCGCAAGTTATGTAAAACGTTTCGTCGAAAAACGACTCTAACCGGGTGTTGTGCACAAATAATATTCGGCCAAGCCACCTAGGGGGGGTGACACGTGTCGCCCACCTACTTGTCCAAAATAATTCATCTTCCGAAAATATCCATAATGGCCAAAATCTCAAAATCAAAGCGGGCCCCACAAAACCGTAAATTTCTCCCGTGGGCCCCACGTGACCATTTCCGAAAATAAAATCTCAAAATTCTAATATAATTTAAGAAGCCCATATTCCAAATCTGAGAATCCAATTCTCATCAACGAACACTTTTCTTTACAAAAACCGGAAACTTTCTCCGTGGCAAAATCACCTCTTTCTTCCTTTCCAATTTTTCTGTCGTGCTCTCGTACGTACGTCCTCGCATACATACCCTGGAACTACGGGGTTTAACATCTTTCTCTCAAGATTGCCTTGCCTCTAAGGTCTCCACGTAAAAAGCTCTAAGGCTTACACTTCCTATCCCCCAATCTTTCCCGGTTACTAACCATGATTTCTAATCACAACTAACACACTGCTATCAGAACATAGCACTTATGATATACCCATCTTATCACACATCCTGATCTCTAGAGGGTTAAGGATATATCTATATCTACTGCTTCACTCCCCTTAGTCGTTCTAATCAAACCTGCCCCGTAGGGCGCATAACTAGGGAAGGTAACGAACTACCCACCGATCACGGGCGTGAGTCCTCCTACTTGCATCCCTACTTCTAGGACACCATTTCGACACCTGGCCCTGACGGCAGCAGGTACAACAAGTACCAACAAAAAGACGACATTCCCCGGGATGAAGTCAGTCACATTGTGAACCGGAAGCCACGGAGCTCGACCAACTCCGCCCCCGAGCGTCCCGAACCGCGTGGAGGACCTCTGCGCGGTGGATGTGCATAATCAATCTTTGGTGAGGTGATTCGCCTCAAAGTTACTAAAGGACGCTTCATTACGGCCTCTCCTGCTGTCCTTGGTTAACCCGTCGATCTTTACGTTTCTCGGCCTGCTGCGCATAAGCCCGTACACAGGCCATGCTCAAGCCTAACTGAAAAAAATTACTCTTGTACAACTCTCTCTTGGATAGTCATCAAGACTCGCGGTACATCGGTATACTCTCTGGTAGCCAAATCCATAGTTAATGCGGTCGCCTGCTTTGCAATCCATATTCTGTCCGGCGTGGGCGAAGGTTCAAATATCATGGACGCCGTAGGAACTGCCGCCGCCGTGCTAAACTCTGCTGGGGCTAGTGACATCGCAGAACTCCCCGAATAAAGCACTACCCTAGGTAAAGATTGGGCCTGTGCCCTCGTAACCCTCTGTACTCTACTCGCAGCTCCCTCGGTTGCCTTGCCCTCCTGGGCCCGGGTTTGCCCTACGCGGAGGCATAATGGTAAGGGAAAGAAATACGTTAGAGGGTCCAATCTTACAACACAGCTCTAAGGCACGATCTCAGAGTGAGAAGAATAGAAACCAATCCACGAATATCCTATAGCCTCACGATTATTGGTGTGGTGCACAACACCGATAATCAAGACTTCTTGGATACGATGCGTAGACACTTTCCGAGGATTAGCGCTCGATACCACTTTTGTCACGACCCGTTCGGGCGTGGATCGTGCCTTACCCGCACCCAAGTAGTCATACATCGAGAAAATCAGTGGAACATAAAACAATAACATGAAGCGATGTAATAAGGCGGTGAAATAAGAAAAAGCTAACAAAAAGCAGTTACCCGGTATATATATAAATAACAATTTGAGCGATTACATCCCATTACAACCCCGCCCACAACAAGATTACGCACTCTACGAATGATATGACAACAACGACGGGCGGGGCCGTCATACCCCGAATGTAGCACCTACAACAACGGGACTATACGAAGATAAGCCTCGGAGAAGCGGAGCTTTCCCAAACGATGTTGTGACCAAGGCGAGGATCGGCGGCCGGTGTACCTTTACTGCGGCATGAACGCGGCCAAGGAGGTCGATAACAGATCGAGTATGTGGCGAAAATAAATCAGTAAATGAAATCATAGTAGTCTATATAAAGCGGGAGACATGTATGATAACCAAACTACGATTCCTGATAAATAGCGGTCATGTCAAGTCGGGACTCACGCCTCAAAGTCATCACAATAGAATCGTGCGGGTAAATGCGAAGGCATAGCCATTACTAAGACCAGCGATGCCAAAAATGCCATAAAGCGTATCACGAGGTCTTTCTAGACCGCACGTAATCGATCGGCGGCGCCGCAAAGATATCGCGTCGCGTCTATCCACGAACTTACCGCTGACTCGCATAGGTCACACGAACCCGCATGAGGTATTCCTCGAATCATGGTCCTGCATCACCGAGGTATACCGCGCATCGAGGCGCCTTAACCCGGTATCCGCTGACTTCCGACCGCATAGTCCTCAAGGACCGCATAGTCCTCAAAGACCGCATAGGGCATCTCCGCGTCGGGCTAAACACGAAATGATCAATCACGAGCATACCGCCGCTCGCGCATAGTCTCATAGACCGCGTAGGCCGTATAGACCGCGTCAAGGGTGGCAAGCCACCGGTATAATAAGTCAAGGGTATGTGATACAATATGATCTGACAGGCGTAACGTTTAACAACGTAAGCCTGACAAGAATGACCCCCTTTACATAACAATCACAAGATACTAACACACGTAGCATCCTAACATGTTTACTTATCAAATCAACAAGAAAGTATTACAAGGTTATCACAAACCAACACAATCAAGTTATTCATACAAGGTACTTTATGCTAACAAGTTCGAATTATCTATCCCCAAAGTACTTCATACATTAACTCTTTAAAAGATCCGTTTCTTTCACGTGAAGTCACACAATACGTAGTATAAAATAGAGTATTTGTCTTTTAAGTAAACCAAAACACTTCCCTTTGTAAAATCAAGTAACAACATTATTTTCCAAACGTCCAAGTTTGCCTAATTTCAAATGTTCACGTTTCTTATTTTAGAAAGGTTTCGTAGTTCATAGTCTTATTCATTTAAGAATATAATTCTCTTTTAAACAATCTGAGAAACATATGCCCTATATGTGAGTAGGTTATTCTTGTTCATAATCAATCATATTAAGCGACCATGATCTAGGAAATGTAGTATCATTTTGTCTCATCTTAGCTTCATGCGGATGGAGGTTTCTCTTGGTTTTAATAATACTTCATTAATCAAAACATTTCCCTTTATTAACGCTGCGGTGGTTTGTTTACTCATTCTGATTTCCGAAATCAGTAAAACATTATTCCTTTTAGAAACCAAGTACTCATTACTCACGAATGAGGTTTCACACAAAATTCATATTAATTAATTAAGTCAAGTCTCTTATCTTTTAAGATCAAGTCTCTTAACTTCTAAAATCAATAAATCATTCATTTTATCTTTCTTAAGCCGTTATACCTAACTTCCCATAAAGCTAGTATAACTCTTAAGTTTTTAAAACCAAGTATTACTCTCCTTTCAAAAACAGTTCTTAAGTCTCTTGAAATACTTCAAGATTCTTATTATTCGGGCTTAAGTCAAAAGACATTGTCGTACAACTACGTTCAATTAGCACGCGTACGTCTACCGTACTATATATATATATTCTTTTAAAATATCATGCTCAAGATGATAGGAAGAATCACATACCTCGCGATGATTATCGACTATAAGCAAATCGCTCCACGGCTATAACCCGGCTAGCCTGGTCCACCTTTCAAGTAGCACATGCTACTCACAGAACATTCAACCTATAAAGGTTATACAAGTCTATCAAAGTCTAGACTACTCGGTAGAATAAATCTAGATACAAGATTCTACGGAAATTTGGGCGACCTTCCTACCGTCAAACTACACAAGTCATCAGAATACATCTATGTAATGCAAATCGATTCTCTTCTTTAAATTTAGGCTTAAGTCCAAAGACATTGCCGCAAAACTAAGTTCAGTTCTATATATAGTATACTTCAACTATATATTCCTACAACATGTAATTTCCAATTTCAATAGGGGGACAAGATATTTACCTCGATAAGCCCAAAATTATCCAAGTTTAATGTCGCTCCTGAGCACCGTTTAGCTCGACTCAGTGCGCTCCAACCCGCTCCAAACCACCCTTAGAAGTTCTAACCAACTTCACTTAATACTCCAACCAACTATGGAGATTTTCCTAGGATTTCGGTTTGAGACAAAAGGACATACTGGTAGTATTTAAGACTCTACGTATAGAGGTATCTTTGGAATACTACAAGGTATACGGCTAAGGTATTTTGGGTATAGTAACAATACTTTGAGAGTATTTCTACCAAGAGGGGTATTTATACGAGACAACACCACAGGGGGTGTATACCCTCGGCCAACCCCACTAAGAGGGGTACTCGGCGAGGGGAAGGGGACTCTCGGCCAAGGGGCCTCTCAAAGGGGGGGGGAGGCTAGACGAGACCTCAACACAAAAGGGGGGGGGGAGCTCTCAAGACTTAGAGATTTTTGGATGAAGAAGTCTTGAAGGGGAGGGTATTTATAGGTCAGCAAGGGCCAACCAAGGGCCAAGATGAAGCCAAGTGCTATGCAAGTGTAGGGCAAGATATGCCCAAGTGCCCCCTAGTCCCTACTCCTTAAAACCTCAAATATCCTACCAACCCGAGGTTGGTTCGTCCCATGTCGCCCCACTTTTCCGCCAATGAGAGGGTGCACACAAGACCGAACCGGGCGTGATCGTGCCTTACCCGGGCACCTGGTGATACAACATCAGAGAAAACCAGCGGAAATAAAAACTTAAACATGCAAAATAGACATGGATTAAGATGAAAGAAAATAGGCCAACCAAAACGGTTGCCTTTCAACATATATATATAAAAATATTTGAACAGTTACAATCCTTACAGCCACACTGGCAGTGCTACTGGACCTCTAAGATTTATCTGACAACTATGACGGACGAGGCCCGCCATACCACGAATGTACAAGGACCTCTGGACTCGAGGGTAACATACCAAAGATAAGCCTCAGAAGGCGGAGCTTCCCGAGGCTGAAATGAGATCCTAGCGCGGGGATCGGCGGTAGATGTACTTACTGCGGCATGAGCGCAGCCCCGAAGGAGAGTCGATCTGACAGTACCAAGTATGTGGCGTAAAAAAATGAAATCATAATAGTCTATATAAAGCAGGAGACATGAATGATAACCAAACTACAGTTCACAACATAAGAGCAGTTATGTCAAGTCAGGGACTCACGCCCTCAAAGTCATCCCTCATGCCCGTGGAACTTCTTCCCGCCAGCTGCCGGCGATCTAGGTACAAATCAGGTGATACGTACAACATGTCTCGGCCCATCTCATGGACCAAGTATAGAAACGTGTGGAATACATTCCCGGATGAACCGGTAGTCGAGTGAAATACATTCCCGGATGAACCGGTATTTCGAGTGAAATACATTCCCGGATGAACCGGTATTCGAGTGAAATACATTCCCGGATGAACCGGTATTCGAGTGAAATACATTCGGATGAGCCGGTAGTCGAGTGAAATACATTCGGATGAGCCGGTAGTGAGTGAAATACATTCGGATGAACGGTAGTTGAGTAGAGCACGATCTTTGCGACAAAGGCTATCACAATAAGCATAGGCAAGTTACACAACAACAAACATAGGCAAGTTATACACAACTCAAGTACTTTCATTTTGATGTCCAGTCCGGGTTTTAACCCTAAAGTACTACGTACGTTAAATTCCTTTTAAGAGATCCATTCCTTTTATAAAAGTCACCCGATACCCGTAGTATGTAAAAGAGTGACTTATATCTTTTAAGTAAAACAACTTCTCTTATTAAAGCCAAGTTTCCACATTTAAAACCAATGATAAAAACCCTTCTTTTGTTTTCATAAAGTCGTTATAACCAACTTCCCATAAAGCTGTTATAACACTTTAAGTTTTAAACCCTTTTAAGACAACACAATGCCTTTCTTTCCCCTAAAGTTCCAGTTTGCCTAATTTTCATTACTCAAGTCTCTTTTTAGAAAAGTTTCATAGTTGATGTCTTAACCCTTTTAAAACTATTGAGTAACATATGCCTTATATGAGTGTAGGTTATTCTTATTCATAATCAATCTTATTAAGCGACCATGATCTAGGAAATATAATATCATTTTGTCTTATCTTAGCTTCATGCGGATGGAGGTTTCTCTTGGTTTTAATAATACTTCATTAATTAATACATTTTCCTTTATTAACGCCGGTGGTTTGTCGATACACATTCGATTTCAAATCGGTAAAACATTATTCCTTTTAAAAACCACGTACTCATTACTCACGAATGAGGTTTCACACAAAAACTCATTTTAAGTCATTTAAGTCTTATCTTATAAGATCAAGTCTCTTAACTTCTAAAATCAGTAAACCATTTACCTCTCTTAAGACGTTATACCTAACTCCCCATAAAGCTAGTATAACTCTTTTTAAAACCTTTTAAAACCAAGTGTTACTCTTCTTTCAAAAATGGTTTCTTAACATTTGAAATACATTCAAGGTTCTTATTATTCAGGCTTAAGTCAAAGACATTGCCGTACAACTACGTTCAATTAGCACACGTACGTCTACCGTACTATATATTATTCAGGCTTAAGTCAAAAGACATTGCCGTACTATATATATCTTCCTTTAAAATATCATGCTCAAAGTATAGGAAGAATCACATACCGCGACGATTATCGACTATAAGCAAAAGCGCTCCGGCTATAACCCTGCTGGTCCACCTTCTAAGTAGCCCATGCTACTCTTGCGAGAACATTCAACCAATAAAGGTTATCGATCTCTTGTATACGATCTATGTAATGCAGTTTAACTTCTACTTATTTTCTTACAAGTGATTTGATTCAAGTCTTTTCTGTAATATCCTTCTATTACAGTTCAATTCTCTTCTATGAATCTTATATTCATTTCTATACTACCATAGTATGTAATTTCCAATTACAATAGAAGGACAGTAGTATTTACCTCGTTGAGCCCAAAATTATCCGAGTTTAAAGTCGCTCCTGAGCAACGCTTAGCTCCTACTCCGAGTGCTCCAATCCGCTCCAAACAACCCTTAGAAGTCCTAACCAACTTCTACTTAAATACTTCAACTAACAATGAAGATTTTCCTTAGGGTTTCGTTTAGTGGCTAAAGAAAGTGTAATAGTATTTGGGCTTTTGTATACGTGTAACCTTGGGAATACTACAAGGTATTTGGGCCAAGGTATTTGGGCATTATAACAATACTAGGAGAGTATTTCTATACCACAAAAAGGGGTATTATACGAAAACAACTAGGCTAGGGGGGGTACCCCACGGCTAACCACTACAAAGGGGGAGGGGGAAGCTCTCGGCCAAAGGGCCTTCTCAAAGGGGGAGGGGGGTGTGGTGGACGAAAGAACAAGAGGGAGGGAGTATTTTGAGACTTAGTTAGATTGCTCAAGTTTTGGATGAAGAATGTCTTCAACTAGAGGGGTATTTATAGGTCAAGCAAAGGCCAACCAAAGGCCAAGATGAAGACAAGTGCATAGCAAGTGTAAGGCCAAGATTTAGCCATGTGCTACCTTATCCATCTACACAAAATATCCTACCTAACCCTTGACCAAAAATTCAACACAAAAAACGTGCCAAAGGTCTAGCTTTGCCGTCCACTTGCTTCCAATGTGAGGGTGACACTTGTCACCCTCCCGTTGGTCCAAAATGTTTCGTCTCTCGGAAAAATCCGCAAAAATAATAAATGACATAGCCGGAATTTTCCCTACTGGCGTGGAAACGTTTCGTCGAAAACGACTCTAACGGGTGTTGTGTACAAATTTTGAAACTTGCCTAACTTAAGGCTCAAATTTATCGTGCGCCTCACGCATACTGGAAATACGGTATAACATTCTCCCTTAGAAACATTCGTCCCGAATGTTCCTTCTGAGTGGATTACGAAGAAGATCTTCTAACAAGTTGCCAACGCCACGCCTGGCCACGAACTAACACACGTTCTCTTCCTTCCTTACCCGTCGTGCCCTCCTCGAACACTTGAACTCTTCTAGTATACGCACCATACTTCAGTCATTGCTTTAGTTTCCAATACTTTGGAGTCACCGCCTCCAAACTTGGTCATCTTACTAGCCTCAATCTTCCTTAAGGCCATTCCCGACCTTCACTATCCTCTTATGGTCGAACATATCCACGAACTCATACGATGGTCATCTAGACATGGGCCTAGCACCCTTGTGACCCTACCACCTGGCGGGACCACCCAGAGCTGACCCCACCTCGAAACAGGCCGCGGGTTGGCCTCAACGGCCCCTGACCCGACCCACGTAACGCATCACGCTCTTGTTCCGTCACGAACGATCTTACAAAATCACGTCATGAAAGCTACCACTTCCCTCTCACACTACCCAGGGACTTATCCTTTCAACAAACCAGGTTTCTAAATCACATTTTTGCACAAAGCTATCCGATCTTAACGCTAAACACATCAACAACATCAATACATACAAAACTCTAGAGGGTTAGGGATATACAGATCTACCGCTCGGCTCTAATCATAGGCACTGCCTGCATGCGTATGAAAGCGATGAACACGCGATCGTAGCGCCAAGCTGCCGGTACCTCTCCTATAAGCACGATCTCCGTCACATGGCCACGACGGCGCGGTGAAACAAGAACGATAAAAAGACGACATTCCGGGATGATGTTTGCCACGTTGTGCATGGCTGAGGGGACATGAATCCTGGCGGCTAGAACTCACGTAAACACGTGAACGAAGCCACGGAGCTCGACCGGCTCGAATACCCCGAACGTCACGAAGGCGCGGAGGACCACTCTGTCTTGGCGGAGGTACATAACTAGCTTCTTTGGCGGTCGCCTTGAAAGTTACCAAAGGACCTGCTGTCCCGGCCTCTTCTGCCGATCTCGGTCATTCCGTCGACCTCTCCGTGCCTCACATCCTAGTGCGTGAGCTTGTATGCGGGCAATGTCCATGCCGTGAAGAGCTACACCTGTACAAGCCTCGCCAAGTAATCATCTAACCGGTGACGTAGCGGTGTACTCGTCCTCCATATCGGCTACTACTGTGAGGACATACCGAGCTAATGAGTCGAACTCACATTGTACTCTCTAACCGTCGCGATCTGCCTCAGCGTCAAAAATCTGCCGGCCGAGCCCTCCTCATCCGGAGGCAAGAAGTGTGTAAGAAATGCCTTTGAAAACTTCGTCCCATACGGTGGAAGTGCATTCTCTCCCGAGGCGGCTCGCGAATCAAACGATCGGCCGCGGTATCACGCGGCCGATGTGAACCTAGGACCACCGACTCGGTCTCCGATGCCTTGATCACTCTCGCGACCATTGTAGCTGGGATGAACTCCTGCGGATCATCCTCGAGCCTCGACCCATAAAATTACGGCGGGTTACATCTCGGAAAATCCCGTAGTCTCAAATGCGCTCGGGGATGAACTACGGGTGCTCTGGGGAGGCTAACTGCGTCGGCCAATTTATCCTCATATCGGCCACGACCACGGCTAATCGGGCCATCTCATTGTACCCATCTCATCCGCTCCGGTGTGGTGCAGGAGGCTCGGTATTGTAGTCTCGGCGACCAGCGCTGCGTCTCTAAACTCTCTGGTCTTTGGCGGCGTCGCGAAACCCGCCGTCGGAAGCCTTGTCTCAGTCTTGATCGGGCTGCGCCTCGTGCTTCTCTGTGTCTCACTGACTCCCTCATCGCCTTGCCCGTACGGGCTGGGTTGCCTTTCGCGGAGGCATAGCGGTAAAGGAAAGGAATACGTCGGAGGGTCCAACTTATCACACGGCTCTAAGGCACGATCTCGTAATGAGAAGAATGGAAACCAATCCTAAATGTCCTATAGCCTCACGATTATAGATGTGGTGCCTGACACATCGATAATCAAGACTCTACTAGACACGATGCAGTAGACACCTTCAGAGGACTAAGCGCTCACGATACCACTTTGTCGACCGAACCGGGCGTGATCGTGCCTTACCGGGCACCTGGTGATACAACATCGAGAGAAAACCAATGGAAATAAAAACTTAAACATGCAAAATAGACATGGATTAAGATGAAATAAAATAGGCCAACCAAAGCGGTTGCCTTTCAACATATATATATAAAAACATTTGAGCGATTCTAATCCTTACAACCGCACTTGCGATTACTCTGGACCTCTAAGATTTATCTGACAACTATGACGGACGGGGCCCGCCATACCACGAATGTACAAGGACCTCTGGACTCGGGTAACATACAAAGATAAGCCTCAGAAGGCGGAGCTTCCAAGACATTGAAATGAGATCCTAGCGGGGATCGGCGGTAGATGTACTTCTACTGCGGCATGACGCAGCCACGAAGGAGGTCGATCTGACAATTACCAAGTATGTGGAAAAAAAAAAATGAAATCATAATAGTCTATATAAAGCAGGAGACATGAATGATAACCAAACTACAGTTCACAACATAAGAGCAGTTATGTCAAGTCAGGGACTTACGCCCTCAAAGTCATCCGCCGTACGTGGAACTTCTTCCTCACCGTGATCTAGGTACAAATCGGGTGTCGTCTAACATGTCTCGGCCCATCTCATGGACCAAGTATAGAAACGTGTGGAATACATTCCCGGATGAACCGGTAGTCGAGTGAAATACATTCCCGGATGAACCGGTATTTCGAGTGAAATACATTCCCGGATGAACCGGTATTCGAGTGAAATACATTCCCGGATGAACCGGTATTCGAGTGAAATACATTCCCGGATGAACCGGTAGTCGAGTGAAATACATTCCCGGATGAACCGGTAGTCGAGTGAAATACATTCCCGGATGAACCGGTAGTTGAGTAGAGCACAGTACTTGCACAACAAAGGCTATCACAATAAGCATAGGCAAGTTACACAACAACAAACATAGGCAAGTTATACACAACTCAAGGTACTTTCATTTTTATGTCAAGTCCGGGTTTTAACCCTAAAGTACTACGTACGTTAAATTCCTTTTAAGAGATCCATTCCTTTTATAAAAGTCACCCGATACCCGTAGTATGTAAAAGAGTGACTTATATCTTTTAAGTAAAACAACTTCTCTTATTAAAGCCAAGTTTCCACATTTAAAACCAATGATAAAACCCCTTCTTTTGTTTTCATAAAGTCGTTATAACCAACTTCCCATAAAGCTGTTATAACACTTTAAGTTTTAAACCCTTTTAAGACAACACAATGCCTTTCTTTCCCCTAAAGTTCCAGTTTGCCTAATTTTCATTACTCAAGTCTCTTTTTAGAAAAGTTTCATAGTTCAATGTCTTAACCCCTTTTTAAAACTATTGAGTAACATATGCCTTATATGAGTGTAGGTTATTCTTATTCATAATCAATCTTATTAAGCAGCCATGATCTAGGAAATATAATATCATTTTGTCTTATCTTAGCTTCTATGCAGATGGAGGTTTCTACTGGTTTTAATAATACTTCATTAATTAATACATTTTCCTTTATTAACGCTGCAGTGGTTTGTCGATACACATTCTGATTTCCGAAATCAGTAAAACATTATTCCTTTTAAAAACCACGTACTCATTACTCACGAATGAGGTTTCACACAAAAACTCATTTTAAGTCATTTAAGTCTTATCTTATAAGATCAAGTCTCTTAACTTCTAAAATCAGTAAACCATTTACCTCTCTTAAGACGTTATACCTAACTCCCCATAAAGCTAGTATAACTCTTTTTAAAACCTTTTAAAACCAAGTGTTACTCTTCTTTCAAAAATGGTTTCTTAACATTTGAAATACATTGAGTTCTTATTATTCAGGCTTAAGTCAAAGACATTGCCGTACAACTACGTTCAATTAGCACACGTACGTCTACCGTACTATATATTATTCAGGCTTAAGTCAAAAGACATTGCCGTACTATATATATCTTCCTTTAAAATATCATGCTCAAAGTATAGGAAGAATCACATACCTCGCGACGATTATCGACTATAAGCAAAACGCTCCACGGCTATAACCCGGCTAGCCTGGTCCACCTTCTAAGTAGCCCATGCTACTTGCAGAACATTCAACCAATAAAGGTTATCGATCTCTGTATATACGATCCTATGTAATCTGAGTTTAACTTCTACTTATTTTCTTACGAAGTGATTTGATTCAAGTCTTTTCTGTAATATCCTTCTATTACGATTCAATTCTCTTACATGAATCTTATATTCATTTCTATACTACCATAGTATGTAATTTCCAATTACAATAGAAGAACGATAGTATTTACCTCGTTGAGCCCAAAATTATCCGAGTTTAAAGTCGCTCCCGAGCAACGCTTAGCTCTACTCAGAGTGCTCGATCCGCTCCAAACAACCCTTAGAAGTCCTAACCAACTTCTACTTAAATACTTGACTAACAATGAAGATTTTCCTTAGGGTTTAGTTTAGTGGCTAAAGAAAGTGTAATAGTATTTGGGCTTTTGTATACGTGTAACCTTGGGAATACTACAAGGTATTTGGGCCAGGTATTTGGGCATTATAACAATACTAGGAGAGTATTTCTATACCACAAAAAGGGTATTATACGAAAACAACTAGGCTAGGGGTACCCATGGCTAACCACTACAAAGGGGAGGGAAGCTCTCGGCCAAAGGGCCTTCTCAAAGGGGAGGGGTGTGGTGGACGAAAGAACAAGAGGAGGAGTATTTTGAGACTTAGTTAGATTGCTCAAGTTTTGGATGAAGAATGTCTTCAACTAGAGGGTATTTATAGGTCAAGCAAAGGCGACCAAAGGCGAAGATGAAGACAAGTGCATAGCAGTGTAAGGCCAAGATTTAGCCATGTGCTACCTTATCCATCTACACAAAATATCCTACCTAACCCTTGACCAAAATTCAACACAAAAGCGTGCCAAAGGTATAGCTTTGCGTCCACTTGCTTCGATGTGAGGTGACACTTGTCACCCTCCGTTAATCCAAAATGTTTCGTCTCTCGGAAAAATCCGCAAAAATAATAAATGACATAGCCGGAATTTTCCCTACGAAAGCTGTGGAAACGTTTCGTCGAAAAACGACTCCTAACGGGTGTTGTGTACAAATTTCGAAACTTGCCTAACTTAAGGCTCAAATTTAATACGTACGCCCTCACGTACATACTCTGGAAATACGGGGTATAACAGTGCCAAGTGGCGCCCTCTCGTTGGTCCAACACGTTTCGTCTCTCGGAAAAATCCGCAAAAAATAAAAATGACATAGCCGGAATTTTCCCTTCGCAAGTTGTGTAAAACGTTTCGTCGAAAAACGACTCTAATCGGGTGTTGTGCACAAAAACAATTTGGCCAAGCCTACTTAAAAGCCCAAACTTTTCTACGTACGTCCTTACGTACATACTCTGGAAATACGGGGTATAACAGTGTCTCCCTCTCATTCGTCCATAAAATTCCGTAACCCTCGTGGGCCCCACAAAACGTAAAATTCCTCGGGTGGGCCCCACATGACCAAATCCGTAAAAATAAATTTCCATAATGTTAATAAGTTCCATAATCCTCAAATAATGCATTTTGAGAATCCAATTCTCATCAACAAACATTTTTCCTTTCCGACGTTCGGAAGATTTTCCGTCGGAAAAACAATTCTTCCTTTCGTACTAATTTCCAAGTCTTGATTCCTTACGTACATTCTCTTATACATGTCCTGGACTTACGGGGTGTAACATTAGGGCCACCCGCCCGTAGTATCATTAGGCAATCCTACTCCTGAGACTATTTCACCCGCATAGGTCCTGTGGACCCGCAATGGAGCAATTTACTCCCCATGGGACTATTTCACCCGCATGAGACTATTTCACCCGCATGGGCCCGGTGGACCCGAAATGAGTACATACACCGCACTCGCATCGTGGGGAGCAAATCCACGAAATAAGTAGTAACCCGGGGGTTTACCCCGCAAGATTAACATAACACTAGCACCTAAGGCTACCATAAATATCATAACATAAGCACAACCGGCTATCGTAAATATCATAAGCAAGTTAAGAAATCCCTTAACTCCTCATTATACTTAATTAGCATGCACTCTCATTTTATTTAACTTAAGGCACTAACATGTCATGGAAAAATCCGGGAATTTAACCCAAAGTACTACGTACCTTTATCCTTTTTAAAATGACTCTTTCTCGTATAAAATTCCTAAGATACTAACACCCGTAGTATCAAGGCTTGTCTACTTTTCAAAACAAGTCACTACACCTTTAGAACTACATTTTTAGGCTTCTAAACCAAGTGACCTTTACTTTAAAACTTTAAGCAATTGATGCCTTTAAATCAATTTGCCCTTCTTCATTTCAAGTCTTTTATCTTTGTTTACATTACTAGAGTAAACCATTCTTTTAACTTTTCATAAAGTTGTTATAATCAACTTCTCATAAAGCCGTTATAATAACTTTATGCTTTAGAAACTAAGACATTTTTATCCTTTAAAACATGTGAGTTAATTCTCTAACTCAACTAACTTGGACATTCTTAAAACAAGTCAAGGATATCAAAATGAAACTGAATTCATTTAAACCTCGTACGTCTACCGTACTATACAATTATAACTACTCATGCTCAAGAGATAAGAAAAGTTCCACATACCTCTTCGGTTCAATCCACTTGCTAAGTCCGATATGCCGCACGTAGGATGTCAACCTATAATGACCATAATACGTCTATCAACATCTAGCTTTCTAACATAGAATATTCTAAGTGTAAAGTCACTTATTCTACGGAAAATTGGACAACACTTCCTTTGTTTCTACGTACTTTTTCACCTTTTTCAAGGCCCGAAATCAATAATCAATATGCCACATTTAAGGCTCAACATATCAACTAATCAAAGGGGATTACACGTCTTACAGGACGTGTAAAATTCTGTCCCACAATTAATACCAAGTAGTTCAATAGTCAATGTCATTCTCGGCTAATATGTGCAACAATGTAAAGTCTTTTCCAATTCTTTTTCAATCCAAGTTGTTTAGTCTAACATGTTATATAGCCGCAAACGACTATAACAACTATAATCCTTCCTTTATATAACATGCAACGATTATAACTATTGACCAAATTGTATTTCAATTTCAATGGCTAATAAGCACATTCTCGGATTTAGGCTTCCAATATTCCATAACACTTATCAATCTTCATTATATAAGTCACATGATCAAATATCAACTACTATAACATGTAATCTTTAATTACATAAGTAAGATGAAGATTATTACCTTGTTAAGCCCAAATACAATCCAAAACCTAAAGTCGATCCTTAGCAACTTTAGCTCTTTTCCTTCACGCTCCAATCCGCTATTTGAAGCCCTTATAAGTTCATAAACAACTTCCCTTTAATTTCCAACCAAAACTTATGAAAACAACTTAGGTTTTCATCTTGCGACTAACGTAAAAACGTAGTTTTTCCGAGATTTTTGTATTGAGATATCCTTATAATACCTCTAGGAACCCTTGGTTTGAATATTGGGATTTATGAACAACAATTGAAAAAAATTCTTGTTCTATAGATGGCAAACCCGAGAGCCTCTATCTCTTGCTCAAGTTTTCTTGATTTTTTTCGAAGTGTTGGAACTTGTCTTGCTACTAGTGTGAATAAATACTACATTCAAGGGTCAAGATTAATACACTTGTGTGGCTTGGATGAAAAATTTAAATATCTTGTGTCGAGTGGGCTCATTGACTTAGTCAATTATATCAAACTTTGGTTTTTCAAGACTTGACCATTTGACCTTGGTCATTAATGTCAAGCCTTGGCTTGTCAAGACTTGATCATCTTGCCTTGGTCATTCTCGACCAAGTCCATGTGTGGGGAGGGTGACACGTGTCTCCCTCCCATTCGTCCATAAAATTTCGTTTCCGACATTTCCATAATTCCGATAAATTCTACAAGTCTCAAATCTTAAAGTCCTGTTTTCTTACGTACGTTCTTATATACATGTCCTGGAATTACGGGGTGTAACAAAAACTCCTTGTCAAGTCACATTTACCATCCTGGTAAAAATCCCACGAGATCTTCAGTTCCGTGAAGTAAGGCAAAACTGTTTCTCAGAATGTTGGTCCGAATGTCGTGACATTTGTTCCAACATTTCTAATTTTAACTTAGAGCTGAAAATGATATGTTGGGCGAAATGTCACAACACCAAACCCAACATTAACACGTATGATGGGGAAATTGCTGTCAATATTTATAATGCTGCGATGATAGAAATTTGTAGTCAATCCTCAGATTAGTTTGAAGACTTCAGTAGGAACTTCCTTAGGACTTTAGCAACTTACTGATTCAATATGGCAAATGAATGGAGTTAAAATGTCCACTATTTTGGGAGGTCAAACTCTTTTCTTGAATTTTTTGGATGGTTAGTTCTGTATATAATACAAGAGAGACTTAAATTCTACTAGAACAGTTTATGCTACATTATGTAGTTTGTATCTTCAACTATATAAATCTTATCATTATCCCTTATGACTTCAATAGAGTCAATTTCTGCTCCTTTTTCGTCTGTCACCAATGCATCTTTTGCATCAAATCCAAACTTCTGGCCTGCAAAACAGATAAATCACCAATATGATTACTATTGCTGAAACAATGTGAATCGCTCTCTTAAGTTTCTATGTTTGCAAATTGCAATCTAGTAGGAACAGATAATCTTTAAATTTTTGCAAATACGACGTTGGGAATTAATGAAGAACGAAAAATGGATAAGAATTATAGAGGAGTTCGTTTGAAAAGGTACCTGCAATGCTATTGAGTTCTGCAAGTGAATTAGGAAGCCTTATTAACCTTCCAGGTTCACTGCAATGAGTTCTTCTCCTAACATCAGGATGACCTCTGTATATGCTAACTCTTAAAGAACATTGCTCCGTACCACTCTCAGAGCTGTATTTATGATCCTGTTCATGCCACTTATGATCAACTTCATCCATTATACCCGCGGATACTATAATCCTGTGCCCAACTTCTCGTTTCTGCAGCACTTCACTCAGGTTCATTGATGAAAGCTTGTACTTCAATGTATCATCAATCTCAGCTCCGTTCAATAATAGAAGCTGTACCATCTCTACATGATATTCTTCTATTGCAACCTGGGTAGCAGTTGACCCATGCCGATCTTTCGAGTCAACAAGTAATCCATGTTTAAGGATTTCCTTCATAATTGTTAATTCATTCCTCCGAGCTGCTGTACATAGGAGGTCACCAGCAACATAGGGATCGGAAACGGAAGCCCAATGGTACAAGATTTCAAATATGGGATGGTGTTTTGCTGCTATAGCTTCCCATAATGCGGTGTTACCGTTTACATCTGCCATTTATGGCATAATCAAGATATTAAACACCACTTAGCCTGTCAAAAAATTCACTAAATTTTAAAGTGACATTAATCGAGGTTGTCCTACCTTGTAAGTGTGTGTTACATCCATGTCTTAGAAGCACCATTACACATTCTTCGTGCCCTTTTGATGCTGCTATATGCTGATGCATTGCACAGAGAGAAAAGATGTTAACAAACTTATTACTGCAACTATATATTGGGACCAGAAGCAGTATAGGAGTAAAGTTGGTATTTGGACATACCAGTGGAGTTCTTCCTTTGGAGTCTCCAATATCAGGGTCTAATCTTGCCTTGAGAAGCTCATCAAGAAAAGCAGCATTGCCTGTACTGGAAACAGTCAGCAAATTGATGGACATGTTTGGATCGCTATCTTCTTCCCCAACGTCAAGGAACAAGTCTGTAAGTCTTAAATCCTTGAGCTTCTTGTGATGCTGAAATTAACACAGTAAAGGAAAATATTGAGATTAAGCTCTGAATTGACACATTTGGAAGATCGCTAAGTCGCTACGAATGGACCTGAAGGAAGTTCTTCATCATGGTGACATTATCCTCCTGCCTGCTCTTGATTGCTTCAATCAAAGAACTTGTTCTTATCTTCAAGAGTTGCGTAAGTGTCCTGGTCCGATACGTGTAGCTCTGAGGCCTACAACAAAAGGCCCCAACTTCTCCAAACATGTCCCCAGATCTCAGAGTCCAAACAATCTGTTCATTCTCCATCTCACTATCAATCATTTCCACCTCCCCTGACACTATGATGTAAACCTCATCTGGCGATTCGTTCTGCATTATGACATCCTCCCTTGGGGGTATATATTCAGCCTTCATATCTGCAACCTGAGCAATCATTACAAACAACAGGCATAAAGATTTTTGTACGAGTCTTTTTAGTTCATAGCATAGAAAAATGTCATCTTATACCAGGTGCAGGAGAATTTCTCTGGAGACACCCTTGAAAAGATAGACCTTTTCAACAGTTGGCAAGAATAAATGATGTCGGATACTCTTGCAGATTGTCTTGGGAAGTTGTTCAATTAGTTGCTGCTGGTTTAAGCTCTCTGCCTTGAATCTTAAACACATGTAAGCCAGTATTTGCTCCTTCAGTCTTGGAGGCAGGCGATTTCGACACACAAAGTTTGAAGCTGATTGAATGCTATTTCTCTGCAAAAATTGAATGCCCTTTTATCTCATATTACATTATATGCACTTATTTTTGCTCCTGCTAATTTATTGAAAAAGAGCTTACGAATTCCATGGTGCGACGAGTTCCTTCAACAACTAAATTAGTCATGTTACCAATAATGTAAGCAGTGAGACCAAGATTGAAGAGCATGTAGAAAATGATGAAGATCATTTCGACAGTGTTGACAGCATGGAGGTCACCATAGCCAACTGTGGTCATGGTGGTGATGGACCAATAGATTGCTGAAATGTACCTAATCCAAAGGCTTGTCTCTCTGAAATTGGGATTCACAGATCCTAACCAAGTATTTCCTTGTTGAGGATATCTGTCAGCTAACAAGTAGTAGAGGCATCCAGCACAGTGCACTGAAAATAGTGTTACCTGTTTCATAAATAATTCTCAATAATACTTTCTTCAAGTAACCAGCTTCCATCAAAATAATATTTTGTTGCAAACTTACAAACAAAAGCCTTGCACATCTGATCCAAAAATAGCTGAATCTCATATCCTTTTCAAGTCTGCCAATGAAACATATAGAACAAGTGTAATTAATATTAAAACTGACAAAAGCCTAATATTTGATATTTAAAGTCAGGGAAAGCAAATAAAAGATAAACCTGGTGAAAAATTGCTTAACCTTGCGAAGACGCCAAAATCTGAGCATTCCTAAGACGGAGTAAGAAATACCAAGTTGATGTTTGCCAGTAAACAACATGGCAAGTAAATCAAAAGGTATGGTGGAGGCCACGTCCATTAGGAACCATGTTGATAGGTATCTGTAAATATATGTATCATTATTAACTGTACAAATATATTACTATAAGTATCATTTTAATAATAACGACGTTGTTACAGAGTTCTTGTTTAAATTAAATACAGGGATAGTTAGGTTACGTAATATTCAAGTTCAGATAAAAGTAAAAGTCGATAATATTTCCCTAGTCGATAATAAAATAGTAAGATACTTTACCTAAGTTCGTTTAAAATACTTTGGTCCATCTTCTTATTCATTACTGCATAAAACCAAAAGATAATCTCTTTCTTTTTTTACTTTTATAAATTGGTAAGTCTTAACAAAAAATACTCCACAAATAAATTATATATATATTTGTCCTTCTCATCCAACTTTTCCCTTCTACTCTAATAAAAGCCTTATTTACCCATACTTAATTAAATCTCTATTTCCATATTAATTTTCATTTGTGGTGACTATGTGACAATTTTTAAAAAATCTGAAAAACTGATTCATTAAAACAAAACGCTGTAAACTGTTTTTTTCTCAATCTAGAAAAATGACTTGTTAAAAACTCGTTTTTTCTAAAATAAAAAAGTGAAAATTTTGTTTTTTCAGGATCTGAAAAACAGTTTTTTTTAAATCTGAAAAAATGATTTTTCTTAAAACCCGTTTTTGTAAAAAAAAAAATCTGGAAATTTCGATTTTTTATTCAAAGATATGAAAAAGAAAAAAAATTTAATCTGGATCACTGGATTTTCTTAAAAGAAAGTGATCTAAAAAATCAGATTTTCATGATTTCATTTTTTAGGACACTTTAAAAAAAAAAAACAAATCTGAATTATTTTTAACAAATCCGGAGATGGATTCTTTAAGAAAATTGTTAAACAAAACTGGATTTTTAATTTAAAAAAATATCTGAAAAACAAGATTTTTTAAAATCTTGAAAAAAAATATGTTTTCCTGATTTAAAAAATGCAGCTTTTCCTTTTCCTTTTTCTTTTTTTAAAACGGATTTTCCACATTTTTTTAAAAAAAAACCAGTTTTTTTTCATATTTTAAAAATAATCCAGTTTTTTCATATTTAAAAAAAAAATCATATTCCAATTTTTTCATTAAAAAAGTTGCCACATAGACAGAAAAATTAAGATGGAAATGGAGATTTAATCAAGTAGTAGGGATAAATATGACTTTTTTAAGAGTACAATGGTAAATATGATCTGAAAGTTGGATGAGAAGGATAAATATATCAAAAACGTATAACGAATAGTAGATATAACGAGTACAAACACAAATCTGACCCCTTTTACGTTAATCATATATACTTATAGAATGTCCGCATGGACAGCTCAACTGGTTCTCAAGGGGGATAATTGGAAAAATGACCAAGATCGAATCCCTGGTCTAACCTTTGAAATCAGTTGAGTTACCATGATTAACTCATTCACAATCTTGTCGGGCCAGGTGTTCTGAGGTGGGAGATTCACCTTTTTGGAAAAAGGAAAATATATACTTATAGAATGTAGTATCTATTCGTCTAATATGCGAAGAAGTTGGCTCTTTGCACCTGATTCCTTCGTGGGTGGGAAGGACGATTATTTGAAGAGGATTCGCCATGATCAAATATTCATTGACGATAAAAAAAGAATCACTACTTCTTCAAATTAAAATTGTCACGTTACTTCAAATGTTGAATATGATTTATTTTATTATAATTATAACTTTAAATCTCTATGTTGGTGTTTCAATAGGAAGATGGCTTAGACTGATAATTGGACAAAAAGTGTTTTGCAAAGAAATAAAACCCTACAAGCAAAATCGTTGAAATTTGGTAAGCCAAGACTTCCTTCGCCAACCTAAATTAGATTAATATTTTGGTCAAGGTCTCGTTTTTCTCAATAATAACTTCTTCTAGTGCTAAGATTGAAATTTCAAATATTTCTTCCACCTGATGACAGCAAACAACAAAACATTTTTTTTATATTCAGGTTCCTGATTTGCGTCAGACTAGTCCTGGAGGTAGTAGTACCGATGTCTCAACACTACTATCAGTAAATCACGAAATATGCTCTAATAACCGGTGTTTGAGAATGGATGTCCGGTATGGAAAGTACTTTAGAAGAGTAAAGTAGAACTTATGAAAAGAAATAAAGGAGGCAACGGGTAAAGTAAATATGATTATAGGCTTACTTTAGCAAAAGAATACCTTGTAGCAATTTTTCTGCGATCACAAACAAGCAGTTGAGAGGTTGGATCAATATAGGCGACAGAGAATGTCAGCATGATATCAGCCGCAAAAAATAGATTGACAATATTATCTGTGATGTAAAGCTTCTTGTTTGGATTTGAGTTCATGAATGCTATCTCAAATGGACATACCCATGCACAATACACCACCAATACCACCATTACTGTCTCCCAAAACCTACATAAATCAATCCCGAAATTTAAATTATATACACTGACAATATATAATATTATTTACATAATCAATGTATAATTATATCTACCAGGTTATCAATTAATTAAATACATAGTATTATAAAAATTTACCTATAATTTCCTTTTAATTAAGTGACTTGAATTGTATAAATATATTTACACCATCAATACACATATGGTAGAACTTTATAAGCTCATCTATCCAACATACCTAACATAATTAGCTCCAAGTCATCGTATAGGGCGAAACTTATCATGAGTATCGCCTAAAAGTTGGTTAATCTGAGAGTAAATAAAGATCTTTATTTTTTAAGTACTTTTATTTAATCTAATAATAGTAAGAATTAAGTGCGAATACGAATTAAGTGAGACCAAACATTAATAAAATTTTATTGTTCATTATTCAACTATCCCCTTTTGTTCTGGCATTCTTTGTTTGGCAATAACTGTCACCAAAAATAGAAAGGTGAAAAAGAAAATCAAGATATGCAATCAATATTATCCCTTATTATCCCTTCATATATATATATATATTAAATATGTATTAAGTGGGAATTGATCCCTAGTCTTCTAGGTAGATATCTCAACCTTCAACAAAGTCCACCATTTAACCTTGTTGTAGTATGGGTGCCAACAGGTAATATTATATCACTTTTAGAAAATAAATACATAAAATATCTTATTTTATAGAGAGACCATGAGCTCACGTGCCTCAAACATAACATACAAATCCGCATGTATGACATGTTGAAGGCCTTCGCAGTTAAGCCATAGTGATATGTAAAAGTGAGTTGTTGTTCCATTAATTATACCTGTATCTTGAAGTCATAGCAGAGATGGTGTTGCCTTTACGCAGAGTCTGATTGTGGTTATAACCAGAGGAACCTAAAGGAGGGAGAATGAGCTTTGACAGGTTCTGAAAACTCAGATTTCCTAAACCTGAACTACCACGTCTGTGGTTATGATTATATCTATATTCTTCACTGCGACGTGGACCTACTTTTGTTTGCTCATATTGGATTTTATCCCCATCTTCATGACTCATGTTAGTGCAACTTTTATCGTACTTGTAGTGATTGATGATGCTTAGTTGAGTTATTGTGAGGCAATTGACAAGATAGGAAATTGAACTCTTGTACAGAGAAATAGTACTGGTTAATTTTTAGGCAAATGGCATGGGGGGAGAGCAAAAGAATTACTGGATGGATGGTGGAACTCTTATTGTTGGTGGTCCTTATATGAGTGGCCCTTGAGAGGATGTGTGTGTAAAAGTAATTGTCTTATGGAAAAATAGCACCTGTCTTGATTTATTTTTATTCTGATGAGATCTCCAATATAAAGCAGATATAGCTGGGGATGTGATATCATGTCATATATATACAGTAGTTATACTGGTTTGTCCCCTTGTGCACATTGGTGAATGGAGGGCCCTATGCACAGCTTTACTCCTTCTAAAAGTGGGGAGAGCTAGCTAGGAGGTTGAGGCATCTCTGCAATCTCTATCATGGACAGATAGAAATACACATGTACAATGTTTCAATACTTCTTCATGAATACAGGGGCATTTCATGTTTGACATGTAAGAGCCTTTTTTCCCTTAGTTTAACCATACATTCAATATTAAATGGTGTAACGATTAGTATGAATCTAATTTGTGGATGTGGGGCCAACCCCAATGAATAAAAGAAAAATGAAAAAAGAAAGAAAGAAAGAACATGATTGGATGAAAGATAACATGTTATGGGCATAACAAATTTTGGCAGAATTGCAATTTGCAATCTGCAAGTTGCAAAATCAGCCATTGTGGTTGAATCGGTTTGTGGGAGAAGCTTTTTATAAATAGAAGCCTCAATATCACATTTTAATCACACCAACAAAGAGAAGTGAGGGTAACATCATAGAAAGTGATGAAAATAGTTTCTAAAAAAAGTGTGAGGATTGATTTCTTGATTGCACCCTGCGGTTTTTTGAGACTATAAAGTTATAAAATTTCTTATTATAGTAGTATTATATATTTCATATCAAGTCCTTGTTATTTTCTTGTTCTTATATTTAACATGAGCATTATTTCTGTGTGGCATATTAGTTTTCAATAATAGAATATTAGATCTAGGTGGCGATGGGGCGGCAGACCGACCAAACCGGACACGACCGGTAAAAAAACGGGATCGGGTTCGAGCGGGCGGGGCGAGCATGGTCCCGTCCCGGCCACCGAGCCCCGATCCGCCTATCCGCCGATCCGCCCGACCGAGTCACTCGCTGCGAGAAAATAGTCGTTGTCAACGACCGTTTTACATTTGGTACGTTAGACAAGCGGCCGTTTTGGCTTGTGTCACGACGACCTCGGGCGCGGCGGTGTCTTACCGGGCACCTAGTGATACTACATCGAGAAAATCGGCGGAAATAAAACTTAGCGAAACAAGATACTACATAAGAAAAGCAGGCTAGCAGCGGTCACGCCATGTATATACCTGGCAAGCGATTCTGATCCTTACAAACCACGCCACAACAAGTGATCTACGGACCTAAGAATATAACAACAACTATGACGGGACAGGGCCCCGCCATACCCCTGAATGTACAAGTATCTACAATGACAGAGGACTATACCAAAAAGATAAGCTTCCGAAGAAACGGAGCTTCCCAACGCTGAACTGCGATCCTAAGAGCGAGGAACAACAACTGGTGTACCTCTACCTGCGGCGCATGACGCGGCCGAGGAGGTCGGTCTGACAGTACTAAGTATGTGGCGAAAATGCGTAATGAAATCACATTTCATCATTTTATAAAACCATTTCGCAATAAGTAAACAGTTAGGTCAAGTAAGGGGACGCATGTTACACCCCGTATTTTCAGGACATGTGTTAAGAACGTAAGTAAGAATTCCAAATGTTAAGATTTGAGACTAGTAAAAATTTATCGGAATTATGGAATTGTCGGAAAACGTATTATTGTGACGAATGGGAGGGCGACATGTGTCACCCCCCCCCCCCTTATAGTTGCCTTGGATGATTTATGTCATGGCCAAAATGGTCATTGACCATAGTCTTGGATGACTAAGTCTTGCAAGTAGTAAGCTTGAAATTCTTGACTAAGTCAAAGGGACCCACAAGGCTTGATATTTGATAAGAGCTCATCCAAACCACCCATTTGGTTGCATCTTGACCCTCCATTGCACTATATAATACTACTAGTAGCAAGAGTGAGTCCAACACTTAGAAAAAATTACAAGAAATTGAAGAACTCCTTAGCCTAGCTCTCGGGTTCATGCCCATTTGAAAGAAAAAAAAATTGTTTTTTGTTCTTTAAGCTCCACACTTTAAACCAAGGCTCTTGAGTGTATTGTAAGCATATCTCAATAGAAAAATCTCGGAAAAAGATAGTTTTCGGGTTAGTCGCAAAGCGAAAACCTAGTTGTCTTTCTAGGTTTTGTTTGGAAGTTTGAAGGAAACTTGTTGGTAGTGTTCTAAGGGTCTCAAGTAGCGGATTGAAGTGTCTTGAAGAGGCTCTAAGTTGCTAAGGAGCGACTTCAGATTTGGAGTTGGATTAAGATTCGTTAAGGTATAATCTTGTCCCTTAAAAGTGTTACAAGATTATTTATATTGTTGTTAGCTTTACATGTTGCTAGCATGAAGTTTATATGTTGAAGTTTGATAAGTATTATGGATTGATTGTAGTCTTAAATCCGAAATGTCATTTAAGCCTTGTGAAGTTGGATTACAATTTAGTCGTTTATTAGAATCGTCGCATGTTACGTACTTGAAGATTATAGTGGTTATAATCGATTGCGACTTGATATCATGTTATGTTACAACTTGGATTGAAATGGAAATTGGATAAGAATTGGTGTTATTATACTCTATGTGGCCGAATTGGACATGTGGTTTGTATTAGTTTGATATCGTTTGTGGGGCGGAATTTTACACGTCTAGTAGGCGTGTAATCCCCTATTGATTTATTTGCATTGATTGGGCCTTAAAAGTGGCGTGTTTGGTTATTGAATTGCCTTGAAAAGGTGGCAAAGTGAGTAGAAACAAAGGATGTGATGTCCGATTTTCCGTAGAATTTAGTGACTTAGCACTTAGAATATTCTACGTTTGAAGTAAGAGGTTAATGGACGTATTGTGACCATTATAGGTTGAAGTACTAAGTATAGTGTATCCTACTTGAATGATGGAATAGCTATCAAGGTTGAAGTACCTTGGAGCTTTTTGCTACTTGTCGATAATCGTCGCGAGGTATGTGAACTATCTCCTCTTCTAGCATGATTCCTTAAGATAAAGAAAGTATGTCTACTCCCAAATGATCCATCCCTTGGTTGTTTTTGGATTGCCTAAAATAGAATTCGTTCTATGTACTCCCTTGATTGTACTTTGATGTTTAAATTGTAAGTTGTATGATCCATTTCCTTAGAGAAGTTTGGATTCTTAAAAGTGAAAGTATTTGACTTAAAGTACATAGAGTCTTGAAAAGGAAGTGGTTTTCAAACCTGTTGGCTAGTGCCTTAGTTCCAAAACCTAAGGGTTGTCGTAATGACTTTAGGGGAGTTAAAGGAGTGATTTACTTAATTTGTTTAAAAGAGGAGAAATGACATGATTTAAGAAAAGTAACTTGTTTTAAAGTGTGAGTTACTTGAGGTTTAAAGGTAGAAGAAACTTCTTTTCTAAATATTAAGAGACTTGAAGTATTTTGAAAGTTAAGAACTTGATTTGTAAGTATGTGATACTTGGTTTTAAAAGTATAAGTCTATTGGTTATAAAAGGAATGAATATGTCTAAAACCATAAAGGATTATAACGACTTTATGGGAAGTTGGTTATAACGGCTTTATGGGAAGTTGGTTATAACGGCTTTATGGAAAGTTAAGAAAGTTGTCTATTTTGATTAATGGGCATAAGTTGCCTAGATTGTGAAAATTTGAAGTTACTTGATTTCAAGCTTTGAAATGAGTTTTCTAAGAGTGTAGTAACTTACTTTGAAAAATAGATACACCTTGATACTACGGGTGTTAGTATCTTGGGGTTTTACATAAAAAGGAGTCTTTTGAAAAGAATGTACGTACGTAGTGCTTTGACTTGTTTAATTGAGAATTATTCTATAAGTGCCTTGAGTTTATAAAATGAAAGTCTAAAGATTTTATGAACTTGCCTACGTGTGCTGGTGATAGCTTTTGAGTGCAAGTATTATGTTTTATTACGTTGCCGCGACTCTCGGTTGGAGGGTCGGTAGTCTTGTTGTAAGTTTACTTGGACGTACCGACAGTGATGTGGGATTCCACGGGTATGCTTCCATTATTGTGTTACTCCTTGGACATGCTTATACGATGTGGGATTCCGGGGCATGTGACCAGGAGGCGGGTTAGATTCGGTTGGTTGTATTACCCGTGGCGTGCTTATCGATGAGGATTGCGGGGCATGCGTCCATGCTATGTCGATTATTACTCCGTGGGCTAGCTCGTGAAGACTGCGCTCTACGATGAGGATCACGAGGCACGTTATAGCCATCTTTGTGCGATGAGGATTAGGGGCATGCGGACGTTATATATATATATATATATATATATATATATATATATATATATGTATTGTATATGTGTGCGCGGTGAGGTAGATGCCGCGCCACGGTTATGTATATATTACCGCCTCGCTGGATGGTGATGGATTCCATGAGCGGGTATAGATATATGTATGTGTTATATGTGTATGCGCAAGCGGTGAGGTAGGATGCCACGGGCGCGTCACATGGTTATGTTATTCAATTATACCTGCCGGCGGTGATGGGGATTCCACAGCACGCTTTGATATTTGAGGCTTGTGCCGGTAGCCACAATGTGACTATTGTTCATGTGTTGAAATATTCTTTAAAAGGTAAAGCGGACTTTCATTACTTTCATTTTGGTAAGGCACGATGTCTTATTATTTTGGTTATCACACATGTCTCCAACTTTTATATTCGCTATGATTTCATTCTGATATTTTGATTTCACATACTTGGTACATATTTACGTCTTGACCTCCTTGAGGCTGCGTTCATGTCGCAGTTGAGGTACATAACTTGTTGATCCACGCTCTTGGGTCATTTGTTGATTCTTGAAAGCTCCATTTCTCGGAGGCTTTATCTTTTAGTACGGTTTCCGAGGTTGTAGATTCATGTATATTCGTGGTATGGCGGGGCCTGTCCATCAAGTTGTTATGTTAAAACTCTTGAGTGCTGTAGTCACATATGTGGGTCGGTTTGTAAAGAAAGGAGACAAGCTTGGTTGTATATATATGTCCAGAAGGTAGCCACATCGGCTAACTTTGTTATTTTATACATTTTGTTTATTTTATAAGTTTCATGTATGTTCGTGATTATCTCGATGTATACCGTAGGTGCCTGTGTAGGGCACGTCGCGAGCCCGGAGTCGTGACAAAAGTGGTATCAGAGCGATTAGTCCTCGGAAAGTGTCAGCAGGCCGTGTCTAGTAAGTCTTGATTATCGGTGTGTTGTGCACCACATCTATAATCGTGAGGCTGCAGGACATTTAGGATTGGTTTCCATTCTTCTCTCTGCGAGATCGTGCGATGAGATTTGTCTTATTAGGTTGAATCCTCTCGACCTATTCTTATGAAACGATTATGCCTCGCGGAGGCGACCGGGGCGAAGGGCAAAGCGGCGGCAGAGGCGCTGGCGGTACTCCGAGGTTACGGACTCGAGCACGGACTATGTCCGAGGTAGTAAGCGGTCGGTGAGTTCAGCCACGTCAGCGATATTAGGGGGAGGCGGCGATAGCTCAGAGGTTCCGGTACTCGAGCCTCGATTCTGCGGCCCGAGCGAGTTTAGAGATTATGGAGAGCGGATCGGACTTTTGACTAGCATAGTGGTAGGCGGCAAGCGAAGGCGAGTAGCTAACCCTAGCGACGGTTTGAGGATTCGGGATTTTCCGGGTTGTAGTCCGCGAGTTTTATGGTTCGAGATCGAGGATGATCCTCAAGAGTTCGTTCGACGGCTACTGACGGACTATCGCAGTGCTTAGGGCCTCGGAGACAGAGTCAGTTGTGTTAGCTTCTTACCGGTTACGCGATATTGCGTTGAACTGGTTTGAGTCTTGGGAGCTGTCGAGAGGTGTGGGTGCTCATCCGGCAGTTTGGGATGAGTTCACGGAGGCCTTTCTTGATCACTTTTTGCCTCCCGAAATGAGGAGCCGTGTTGATAGGTTCTTGTCATTGGCGAGAATGGGATTGTCACGACCGTTCGGGGCCCGTGGATCGTGTCACGACGAATCGGGCGTGGATCGTGCCTTACCCCGGGCACCCTAGTGATACAACATCAGAGAAAAACCAGCGGAAATAAAAACTTAAACATGCAAATAGACATGGATCAAAATGAAAGAAAATAGGCCAACCAAAATGGTTGCCTTTCAGCATATATATATACAAAGACATTTTGAGCGATTACAATCCTTACAACCACACTTGCGCGATTACTCTGAGACCTCTAAGATTTATACAACAACTATGACGGGACAGGGCCCGCCATACCCCTGAATGTACAAGAACCTACAGACTCAGGGTAACATACCAAAGATAAGCAGGAAGGCAGACTTCCGACGCTGAAATGAGATCTAAACGCGAGGATCGGCGGTAGATACTGCGTCTACTGCGGCATGACGCGGCCCCGAAGGAGGTCAAGACAACAGTACCAAGTATGTGAAGCGTAAAAATCAGAAATGAAATCATAGCGATCTATATAAAGCGAGAGACATGTATGATAACCAAACTCTGATACACAACATATAACAAATCATATCAAGTCGTGGACTCACGCTCCAAATCATCACTGCGTGCGTGGAATTTCTTCCTCACCGGCGATCTATGATATAACAACACCGCGAGTACACGAACACCAAATCCTACGATGCCAAAGCCGTACTCACGAGACCGTCACTATCTTGACTCGCGAAGGCGACACGTGGCAAGTGCAATAACCTATACCCGATCCACTGCGCCACGTGGCGGCGGGGCAAGTAACTACGCACCCGATCACAACCGTAAGTCACGATACTTCGCGCGAAGGCGACACGTGGTAAGTGCAACAACATGCAGATCCACCGCGCCACGTATCGGCGGGGCAAGTAAACAGCTACGCAATCCGATCGGCCGTAAGTCACGATACTTTGCCATAACCAAAAATGGTCACGTGTCCACGAGAATCCATCAACGGTGTAGACATGCCCATGTAACAATGCTAATGGAAGCATACGTGGAATCTCCGTCGCTGCCAGTGCGTCCAAGTAAGTTCTCAACAAGTCAACCTCCATCGAGAGACGGTAGAATAGAAACACAATTCTTGCACAACAAAGACTATCTCAATAAGCATAGGCAAGTTACACAACAACAAGCATAGGCAAGTTACACAACAAGGATAGGTGAGTTATACAACAACAAGCATAGGCAAGTTATACAACAACAAGCATAGGCAAGTTATACACAACTCAAAGTACTTTCATTTAATGTCAAAGTCGGGTTTTAACCACAAAGTACTACGTCGTTAAATTCCTTTTAAAGAGATCCTTCCTTTTATAAGTCACACGATACGTAGTATAAAAATAGAGTGACTTACATCTTTTAAGTAAAGCAAAACAACTTCCATACTTTCCTTTTTAAAACCAAATCAAGGCAATACCATGCGCCTTTTTGACCAAAACACTTCTCTTTTTAAAGTCAAGTTACCACATTAAAACCAATGATAAAACTCTTTTTCATAAAGTCGTTATAACTCACTTCCCATAAAGCTGTTATAACACTTTATGTTTTAAACCAATTTAAGACAAAACAACGCCTTTCTTTTCCCTAAAGTTCCAGTTTGCCTAATTTCAATTACTCGAGTATTTTTTTAGAAAAGTTTCATAGTTCAATGTCTTAATCTCTTTTAAAACAATTGAGTAACATAGGCCATATGTGTGAGCAGTTTATTCTTGTTTATAACCATTTATTAAAGCAGCCATGATCTAGAAAATGTAATATCATTTTGTCTCATCTTAGCTTCTATGCAGATGGAGGTTTCTACTGGTTTTAATAATACTTCATTATTCATTACATTTTCCTTTATTAACGCTGCAGTGGTTTGTCGATACTCATTCTGATTTCCGAAATCAGTAAAACGTTATCCCTTTTAAAACCAAGCACTCATTACTCACGAATGAGGCTTCACACAAAATTCATATTAATTCAATTAAGTTAAGTCTCTTATCTTTTAAGATCAAGTCTCTTAACTTCTAAAATCAGTAAACCATTTTCTTTACCTCTCTTAAGACATTATACCTAACTCCCCATAAAGCTAGTATAACTCTTTTTAAAACCTTTAAAACCAAGTGTTACTCTTAACAAAAATGGTTTCTTAACTCTTTTGACATACTTCAAGATTCTTATTATTCGGGCTTAAGTCAAAGACATTGCCGTCAACTACGTTCGATTAACACACGTCGTCTGTACTATATATATATTCCTTTAAAATATCATGCTCGAGTATATGAAGAATCACATACCTCGCGACGATTATCGACTATAAGCAAAGCGCTCGCGGCTATAATCCGGCTAGCCTTGTCCACCTTCTAAGTAGCACATGCTACTTGCATAACATTCAACCAATAAAGGTTTATCAGTCTACCGTAAGTACAGTCCTATGTAAATACAGTTTAATCTTCTACTCTAATATTCTTCTGATGTGATTTCAGTTCAAGTCTTTACTGTAATATCCTTCTATTACAGTTCAATTCTCTTCTATGAATCTTATATTCATTTCTATACAACTACGATTATGTAATTTCCAATTACACTAGAAGAATGATAGTATTTACCTCGATGAGCCCAAAATTAACCAAGTATAAATGTCGCTCCGAGCAACGTTAAGCTCTACTCCGTGCGCTCAACCTGTTCCAAACAACCGCCAGAAGTTCTAACCAACTTCTACTCAATTACTTCAACTATCAATGAAGATATCCTTAGGGTTTCGTTTAGTGGCTAAAGGAAGTATAATAGTATTTCTGGGCTTTTAGTATAGGTATAACCTTGGAATACTACAAGGTATAAGGGCTAAGGTATTTAGGGCATTATAACAATACTTGGAGAAGTATTTCTCAACCAAAGGGGGGGGGGTGTATTTTCGGCTAGCACAACTAGGCTAGGGGGGGGTAGGCTCGGCTAGAACCACTAGGCAAGGGTACTTGGCCGAGGCCTCTCAGGGGAGGGGGTGTGGCGGACGAAAGCTCAAGAGGGAGGGAGTATTTTGAGACTTAGAAAGATTGCTCAAGTTTGGATGAAGAAGGTCTTCAACTTAGAGGGGTATTTATAGGTCAAGCAATGACCAACCAATGGCCAAGATCAAGCCAAGTGCCATGCAAGTGTAGGGCTAGATTTAAGCCAATTGCACCTTATCCATCTACCACATCAACTTGCACCAAAATATCCTACCAACTAAAGTATCCAAAATCGTCCAATTATCTGTCCCTAAGCTTCGATGTGAGGTGACACATGTCACCCTCCGTTGGTCCAAAATGTTTCGTCTCTCGGAAAAATCCGCAAAAATTAGAAATGACATAGCGAATTTTCCTTATGAAGTCTTGTAAAACGTTTAGTCGAAAAGCGACTCTTTTCGCACTTGTGCCCAAATTTGAAACTTGCCAACTTTAAGGCTTAAATTTTTATCGTGCGCCTCACGTACATACTGCGGAAATACTGGTATAACATTCTCCTCCTTAGAAACATTCGTCGAATGTTCCTTCTCAAGCGGATAACGATGAAGTTCTTCTTAACTTAAACAAGTTTCCAATGCCACACACGGCCTGAAACATAACACACGTTCTCTTCGCCCTTACTCGTCGTGCCTCGCCGAACACTTGAACTCTTCTAGTATCGTACCATACTTGATCAATGCTTTAGTTTCCAAAACTTTGGAGTCACCACCTCGAACTTGGTCATCTTACCGGCCTCGATCTCCTTAAGGCCATTCGCCGGCCTTCGAACCGATCTGGTCGAACGCGTCCACGAACTCATACGATGGTCATCTAAACTTGGGCCTAGCACCCTCGTGACCCTACCACTGGCGGGACCACCGGTGACCCAGCGCCGAAGCGAGCCGCGGGTTGGCCCGCAACATGGCCCGACCCACCCACTTAACGCGTCAAGCTCTTATTTCCCGATCCGGAACAATCTTACCTATCTGGTCGTCATGAAAGCTACCACTTCCATTTCACACTACCCAGGGACTTATCACACAATACATTCTAGGCATAAAATGCACTCCGACAAGGATCACTCGCAAAAACTTGTACTCAAGACGACCTTTCGTCTAAGGTCTCAACTGTAACATTCTAAGGTTCATCATTTTCTCACCCCCAGGCTTACCCTTTCTCACAACCAGGTTTCTAAATCATATTTTAGCACAAAGCTATCCGAACATAACACTAAACACATCATCACAACATCAATACATACAAAACTCTAGAGGGTTAAGGATATACCTGAAAATAGGCGGTTCAGAGGACCAAGCTAGGAACTCACGCGACCTACCGTGGCTGCGGTGTATGAACATCCTTCTGAAGCTATGGAAGGTGAAGAACCCGCCCGATCCGTAGTCAGTGCTATCCTACCGCGCTACCACTGGTCGGACAGTTTCTCCCAAAATGGCCCTGCGTCGCAAGTATAGCAATCTCCCAAACGATGCGACATTCCCTCATGGGCTTTACCACGCGATGGTCACACCGAGATACGGGTGGCCTCATCCGCGAGCACTCCTACTCCCCAAAATCTGAACCACAGGAGCCCCGACTGCTCCGAATATCCGAAGGTCGAAGTGTGGAGGACCACTCTGTCTTGGCGGAGCGCATAACTAGTCTGCTGAGGCGGTCCGCCTCGAAAGTCCAAAGGACCTGCTGTTCGGCCCTCTTGGCGATCTTGGTCATTAGCCGATTTCTCGCTCCGCATCCAGTGCATAAGCTGCGTGCGGGCAATGTCCATGCGGTGAAGAGCTACACCCGAACAACTTTCTGCTAGGCAATCATCGAGCCCTGTAACATATCGGTGCACTCTATCCTCCATACTAGCTACTAATGCGGGGACGTACCGGGCCAATGAGTCGAACTCCAAATTGTACTCCCGAACCGTACGCGGATTACGCAACACCAAAAATCATCGGCGAGCCCTCGCCATGCAGTGGAGGCAAGAAGTGTGCAAGAAATGCCTTTGAGAACTCGTCCCATATAGCTGGAAGTGCATTCTCTCCCCGGGACAGCTCCCACGAATCAAACCAGTCGACTGCGGTATCACGCAGCCGATGCGAACCTAGGACCACCGACTCGGTCTCCGATGCCTTGATCACTCTCGATCGTGTCGCCGGATGAACTCTGCGGATCATCCTCGTGCCTCGACCCATAAAACTCGGCGGGTTACATCTCGAGAAAATCCGTGGCCTCCAACTATCGATCTAGGGTGAACGGCTGGTGCTCTGGGCTGCTGCGTCCGGCCTATCCTCAGTCGGCCTGACCACGGCCGTTAATCGGGCCAGCTCTTGTAACCCATCTCCTGCTCCCGGTGTGGGGCTGGAGGCTCAGTCTTGTGGTCTCTGTAGATCGCTGCATTGCTACTCGTATCTCCTCTGCGCCTTGCCACGGGCGGGTTGCCTACGCGGGGCATAGCGGTAAAGCGAATGCGTCGGAGGGTCGACTTACTACACGGCTCTAAGGCACGATCTCGGAATGAGAAGAAGAAACCAATCCTAAATGTCCTATAGCCTCACGATTATAGATGTGGTGCACAACATCGATAATCAAGACTCTACTAGACACGGTATGTAGACACTTTCAGAGGACTAAGCGCTCGATACCACTTTTGTCACGACCCTGCCGGGCGTGTGGTGCCTACCGGGCACTCTAGTGATACAACATCAGAGAAAAACCAGCGGAAATAAAAACTTAAACATGCAAATAGACATGGATCAAAATGAAAGAAAATAGGCCAACCAAAATGGTTGCCTTTCAGCATATATATACACAAAGACATTTTGAACAGTTACAATCCTTACAACCCACCTTGCGCGGTGCTGAGACCTCTAAGATTTATACAACAACTATGACGGGACGGGGCCCGCCATACCCCGAATGTACAAAAACCTACGGACTCGTGGTAACATGCAAAGATAAGCCTCGAAGGAGCAGGCTTCCCAGCGAAATGAGATCCTAGCGGGGATCGGCGGTAGATGCACTTCTACTGCGGCATGAACGGCCCGAAGGAGTCGATCTGGCAGTACCAAGTATGTGAAGCGTAAAATCAGTAAATGAAATCATAGCGATCTATATAAAGCGGGGAGACATGTATGATAACCAAACTACGATACAACATATAACAAATCATATCAAGTCGGGGACTCGCCTCCAAATCATCACTCGTGCGTGGAATTTCTTCCTCACTGCCGATGCATGATATAACAACCAAGCGAGTACACGAACACCAAGTCCTACGATGCCAAAGCGTACTACGAGACGTCACTATCTTGACTCGCGAAGGCGACACGTGGCAAGTGCAATAACCTATACCCGATCCACCGCGCCACGTGGTAGCGGGGCAAATGCGCACGCGCGATCACAACCGTAAGTCACGATACTTCGCGCGAAGGCGACCGTGGTAAGTGCAACAACTTTATGCAGATCCTGCGCCCGTGGCGGCGGGGGCAAGTAAACAACTGCGCTGATCCTCACAAGTAAGTCACGATCGCCCGTAACAAAAAATGGTCACGTGTCCACGAATCCATCGGTGTAGACATGCCCATGTAACAATGCTAATGGAAGCATGCAGTGGAATCTCGTCGTGCGAATGCGTCAAGTAAGTTCTCAACAAGTCAACCGGCCCTCCATCGAGAGACGCGGTAGAATAGAAACACAATTCTTGCACAACAAAGACTATCTCAATAAGCATAGGCAAGTTACACAACAACAAGCATAGGCAAGTTACACAACAACAAGGATAGGCAAGTTATACAACAACAAGCATAGGCAAGTTATACAACAACAAGCATAGGCAAGTTATACACAACTCAAAGTACTTTCATTTAATGTCAAAGTCCGGGTTTTAACCCTAAAGTACTACGTACGTTAAATTCCTTTTAAAGAGATCCCTTCCTTTTATAGAAGTCACCCGATACCCGTAGTATAAAAATAGAGTGACTTACATCTTTTAAGTAAAGCAAAACAACTTCCATACTTTCCTTTTTAAAACCAAATCAAGGCAATACCATGCCTTCTTTTTGGACCAAAACACTTCTCTTTTTTAAAGTCAAGTTACCACATTAAAACCAATGATAAAACTCTTTTTCATAAAGTCGTTATAACTCACTTCCCATAAAGCTGTTATAACACTTTATGTTTTAAACCAATTTAAGACAAAACAACGCCTTTCTTTTCCCTAAAGTTCCAGTTTGCCTAATTTCAATTACTCGAGTATTTTTTTAGAAAAGTTTCATAGTTCAATGTCTTAATCTCTTTTAAAACAATTGAGTAACATAGGCCATATGTGTGAGCAGTTTATTCTTGTTTATAACCATTTATTAAAGCAGTCATGATCTAGAAAATGTAATATCATTTTGTCTCATCTTAGCTTCTATGCAGATGGAGGTTTCTACTGGTTTTAATAATACTTCATTATTCATTACATTTTCCTTTATTAATTTGTAGTGGTTTGTCGATACTCATTCGATTTCCGAAATCGATAAGCGTTATCCCTTTTAAAACCAAGCACTCATTACTCACGAATGAGGCTTCACACAAAATTCATATTAATTCAATTAAGTTAAGTCTCTTATCTTTTAAGATCAAGTCTCTTAACTTCTAAAATCAGTAAACCATTTTCTTTACCTCTCTTAAGACATTATACCTAACTCCCCATAAAGCTAGTATAACTCTTTTTAAAACCTTTAAAACCAAGTGTTACTCTTCTTTCAAAAATGGTTTCTTAACTCTTTTGACATACTTCAAGATTCTTATTATTCAGGATTAAGTCAAAGACATTGCCGTACAACTACGTTCAGTTAACACACGTACGTCTACCGTACTATATATATATTCCTTTAAAATATCATGCTCAAGAGTATATGAAGAATCACATACCTCGCGACGATTATCGACTATAGCAAAACGCTCCACGGCTATAACCCGGCTAGCCTTGTCCACCTTCTAAGTAGCACATGCTACTTGCATAACATTCAACCAATAAAGGTTTATCAGTCTACCGTAAGTACAGTCCTATGTAAATACAGTTTAATATTCTACTCTAATATTCTTCTGATGTGATTTCAGTTCAAGTCTTTACTGTAATATCCTTCTATTACAGTTCAATTCTCTTCTATGAATCTTATATTCATTTCTATACAACTATAGTATGTAATTTCCAATTACACTAGAAGGACAGTAGTATTTACCTCGATGAGCCCAAAAATTAACCAAGTATAAATGTCGCTCCTGAGCAACGTTAAGCTCCTACTCCGTGCGCTCCAACCCGTTCCAAACAACCCTTAGAAGTTCTAACCAACTTCTACTCAATTACTTCAACTATCAATGAAGATATCCTTAGGGTTTCGTTTAGTGGCTAAAGGAAGTATAATAGTATTCGGGCTTTTAGTATAGGTATAACCTTGGAATACTACAAGGTATAAGGGCTAAGGTATTTAGGGCATTATAACAATACTTGGAGAAGTATTTCTCAACCAAAGGGGTGTATTTTGCTAGCACAACTAGGCTAGGGGGTAGGCTCGGTTAGAACCACTAGGCAAGGGGGTACTTGGCGAGGCCTCTCAAAGTGGGGAGGGGTGTGGCGGACCAGCTCGAGAGGGAGGAGTATTTTGAGACTTAGAAAGATTGCTCAAGTTTGGATGAAGAAAGTCTTCAACTTAGAGGGTATTTATAGGTCAAGCAATGGCCAACCAATGGCCAAGATCAACCCAAGTGCCATGCAGTGTAGGGCTAGATTTAAGCCAAGTGCACCTTATCCATCTACCACGTCAACTTGCACAAAAATATCCTACCAACTAAAGTAGCCCAAATCGTCCACTTTGCCGTCCTAAGCTTCGATGTGAGGTGACACATGTCACCCTCCGTTGGTCCAAAATGTTCGTCTCTCGGAAAAATCCGCAAAAATTAGAAATGACATAGCGGAATTTTCCCTTCACAAGTCTTGTAAAGCGTTTAGTCGAAAAATGACTCTTTTCGCAGACTTGTGCCCAAATTTGAACCTTGCCAACTTTAAGGCTTAAATTTTTATACGTGCGCCACGTACATACTGCGGAAATACGGGTATAACAAGCGGTGCCTTACGGGCACCCAGTAGTCATACATCAGTGTCAGCGAATATAAATAAGGCAGAAACAATATGAAAAGAGAGCAGTTTATCGAGAAAAGTTGCCGCCCGGCATATATATATACATCAAGTTTGGCGATTACATCCCAGCGTACAATAGGACTATAGACCTCTGAGAAGTAAACAACTATGGCGGACAGGGCCCGCCATACCTGAACGTACATATATCTACGACACCGGGAGAACCATACCAAAAGTCGAGCCTCGGAGAAGATGGAGCTCACGACACCAAAGTAGAGATCTGAGGATGCGGATCTAGCACTGCTTTCCACCTGCGGCATGAGCGGCCCGAAGAGGTCGATCTAACAGTACCAAGTATGTGAAGCGTAAAAATCGAAATGAAATCAAGTGTTTAAAACCATTTGCAAATACAACGGTTCAAGCGCACGTAGTGTCGCAACATAAACAAGAGCAAAATAGATATAATGTAACGGTCTTTTCTAGGCCTCTAATGATCGAAGCAAGGCGATCGCCCGTAGTATCATTATGCGTGCCTAATCCTCGACTTCCGCGATCGCATGCGGTCACACGACCGCATGAGGTATTTCGCGTCGGGGTAGCTAGCGCGGTATCCTCTGGACTCGCGATCCGCATAGTCACATAGACCGCGTAGTCACCACCGCGTAAGGCACTCGCGTCGGGATAATACACGGAATGATCAATCACGGAACTCCGCGACTCGCATAGTCACGCGCGAACCGCATAAGTCGTATAGACCGCATCAAGGGTGGCAAGCCCTCGGTATAACAAGTCGAGGGTATGTGATATAATAACGATCTAACGGTCTTAACGTTTAACAACGTAAGCCTGACAAGAATAACCCCTTACCTGACATCACAAGACACTAACACGCGTGGCGTCGCGCATGTTTACTTATCAAACCATCTTACTACACTTTGCGAGAAATCAATACAAGATTTTCATAAACAAATAAGTAAAACCGTTCCTTTTATCTTTCTTAAGTCGTTATACCTAACTTCCCGTAAAGCTAGTATAACTCTTAAGCTTCCTGTTTAAAAATCAAGTATTACTCTTCTTTCAAAGATGATTCATAATTCTTTTGAAATACTTCAAGGTTCTTATTATTTAGACTCGAGTCGAAAGGCGTCAAGTAAAACCATGTTCGGTTAACACGTCGTCTCACGTACTATATATATATTTTAAAATATCATGCTCGAGAGGATAGGAAGAATCACGTACCTCTTGTGAAATCCACTGCGAGTCGAATATGTCGCAGCAGAGTATCAACCTATAATAGTCAAATCGTCTATCAGCGTCTAGACTATCTTGTAGAATATTCTAGCGAGAGGGTTCTCTATTCTACGGAAAATTGGGCAGCATTTCCCTGCAGTCAAACTACTCAAGTCTCTTGTAGATGCGGTCACATGTAAATGCAGTTCAATTCTTCTTCTTTTATACCGCCTGCGTGATCACGGTTCAATTCTATTCTTTAATATCATACATATCTTATACTCGACTCTTAACTATTCTTATATGTAATCTCGATTACAATAGAAGGACAAAAGTGTTTACCTCGATAAGCCCAAAATTATCCAAGCTAAATGTCGATCACGAGCAAGGTTTAGCTCTTATTGCCTTGCTCAGATAGCTCGAAACCCTTAGAAGTTTCCAAACAACCTACTAATACTTGACCAACCGTGAAGATTTTCCTTAGGGTTTAGTTTAGTGACTAATGGATATAAGGTAGTATTTAGGGCTTTTAGTATAGAGGTGACTTTGGAATACTACAAGGTATAAGGCTAGGGTATTTTGGAGATAGTAACAACACTTGGAGAATATTTTCTACCAAGGGGCTCTCGGAGCAACTAGGAATGGGAAGGGGGTGTTTACTGAAACACTAGGCAGGGGGTATTTATAGAGTCGCCGAAGGCGAATTAAAACAAATGGAGGGTTGGGATTAGGATCCATGTGAAAGATGAGGTCTTCCACCAAGTGTCTCCTGATATTTGGACATATGTCCACCACAATATTGGAACACATGCCCACCATAACAATGAGCCATGTGGCCTCCACTAACTCGCTAAAACCGTCACTTCCACCTACTCCCACTCACACAAAATCAACTTGCAAGACTTGACCAATTGACTTGCCCGCTAGGCCCAATTCGTCGACCTAAGCCAACTAAGGGTGACACATGTCGCCTCACAATGGTCCAAAATATTTCGTCTCTCGGAAAAATCCGTGTCGGTTAAAAATATTAAAAGCGTAGAATTTTCTTCATGAGGTTGGAATCTTTTAGTCAGCTACAATCTCACTCTTAACCTAATTAGGGTTTGTACAAGCGTCGTGCGTCCTCACGTACATACTCGAAATCTGGGTATAACATTCTTCCTCGCTAGAAACATTCGTCGAATGTTCCTTCAAACGGATAACGATATAGGTCCTCGACAACGGTTTGCAAATGCCACACGTAGCCACAATACAACACTTAAGCAAATATGATAGTTAAAACCAACATGTAGGAAAGTAAGTTACCTGGAGATGTGGGGAATAAGTGAGGGTACCTCTGCCTCATGTCCTCCTCTGCTTCCCACGTCAACTCTTCTCTGTTCTCGTTCCGCCATAGGACCTTGGCGGAAGCCACGTCCTTCGTCATGACCTCACAACATGAGGATCGAGTATCGCTATGGGACTTTCCTTATCACGATAACCCTCGGTCACTGGACATCATCAATCGGGTGTACTACAGATGGATCCGATCATCTCTCGGCGTAGAAACATGGAAAGCCGGATGCCGCCTGCAGATCGGACGGCGAGATCCAGCTCGTGGCGACGCGCCCCACTGCGGACAATCGATAAGGCCCGATGTACCTTGGTGAGCTTCCCCTTTCTGCCAAATCTCATCACACCGCCGTGGGTGACACCTTGAGAAAACCCAATCATCAACCTCAAACTCCGGATCTGCGGCGATGATCTGCATCGACTTACCATCGACTCTGAGCCGATAGCGCCGCTCACGGATAAGCTTCACCTTATCCATGCTGCTTTGAACGGTGCGGTCCTACTAATCGCACCTCGCCCACATCAAACCAGCCTATCGGCGATCTGCACTTCCTCCCATACAAGGCCTCATAAGGCGCCATCGAATCTTTGGGTGGTAGCTATTATTATCATGAAACTCAACTAGAGGCAAATGATCCTCCCGGCTACCACGAAGTCAATAACACGGGCTCGTGACATATCCTCCAGTGCGGATAGTGCGCTCTGCTGTCGTGCATGCGAGGATGGAATGCGATCGAGGCTCACTGCGTCCTAATCCGCCACGGAAAGACCTCAGAAGTTAGCCGTGGCGGGCTCCTGCATGCGATATGATAGAAATAGGGACCCGTGCGATCTGCGATCTCTCGGATGTAAAGTCGGCATAATCCTCGGTAGAAAAAGTCGTCGGCGGGAAGAAAGTGGGCTGATTTCGTCGACTGTCGGCGATAACCCAAATAGAATCATGTTTCCTCGGTGCGAGGTAACGCGTGATAAAGTCCATGTTGATCACCTCGGCTTCCGGTCGGGATCTCTGTAAATGCGCAACAAACCACGGGCCTCGATGCTCTGCCGCTGCGACAACCGCGGGCTGAGCCACAAACTCTGCGATGTCCTCTTGAAGCCATCCCGCTGATACTGCGACCGAGTGCGTGGTACATCTTTGTCGACCCGGATGGATAGAGTAACGCTTGCGTGTGTGCTTCCCACAGAACTGCTGCGAAGTCACCGCAATATCTGGAACACACAACTGCCCTCAAACCTTAGCACCCATCGGTGCTACCTCAAGACCACTTCCTCACGAAGAGCGTATCACGTCACGCGTCAAGCAGGATCCTCAGCTGTTTCCTTTTCACCTCCTCGACGATGGAAGACTCGGCAACCTCTTGAACTCGAACCCCACTGCTATCAGAACCAATCAATCGGACTCCAAGGCTCGCTAACTGATGTAAATCGCGAACCATGCCCCTCCTCTCTAGCTGCACATCCGATAGGCTACCCATCGACCTACTAAGGCGTACGCCTGACATTGGCCTTCCCCGGGTGGTACAAGATATCGACATCATAATCCTTGAGTAACTCTAACCACCGTCTCTGTCGTAAGTTCAGCTCCCTCTGGCTGAAGATATACTGGAGGCTCTTGTGGTCTGTATAAATATCCACATGAACCCCATACAAATAGTGCCTCCAAATCTTGGCGTGAATCACCGCGACTCAAATCATGGGTGGGGTTGTTCCTCTCATGCTTCTTAAGGTGTCGGGATGCGTGCGCTATAACCTTGCCTCTTTGCATCAACACGTCGGCCGATGCGGCGCGTCACGATACCGCGACATAGCCGTGCGGACCTGCGGAAGAGTAAACGGGGCGGTCGTCGATCTCTCGCCGATGGCGGAAACCACGCTCCAAGCATCAGTCCGCTGAAACTTGCGCATACGAGTCGGCCTAGTCAATGGTGCGAGAGATAGAAGCAAACTTCTCCACGAACCGTAGATAATAACTGCGAGGCCCGAGCTGCGCGCTGCCGGAGTAGTAGGTGCAGGCCAACTCATTGCCTCGATCTTGGCGTATCCACACGAATACCATCGGCCCGACAATATGCCCGAAAAAGCCACGAAGTCAACGAACTCACACCCGAAAACTTGGCGTACAAGCTGCTGGTCTGGAGAACTCCGGCCACGATCGCCAAATGCTCGCATGCTCCTTCGGGCGAGAATAAACCAAGATGTCATCGATGAATACTATCACAAGCGTATCCAAAAATGGTTTGAACACTCGGTTCATCAAATCCATAAAAGCTATGCGGAGCATTGGTCAAACGAAAGACATGACCACGAACTCATAGTGCCCATCTGGGTCGGAATGCGATCCTAGGGACATCCGCCTCTCGACTCGTGCACGATGATAGCTCGATCGCAGATCAATCTTGGAGAAACATCTCGCACCTGCCCGGTCGAACAAATCATCAATCACAGGAAGGGGTATCTCATTCTTAATGGTCACCTTATTCATTTGTAATCAACACACGTCGCGGCGTCCCATCCTTCTTCTTCACGAACAATCTGGCGCTCCCGGGGAGAAACACTAGGCTGATGAAGCCGCTTCTCGGCCAAATCTCGGTGGTCCTTCAACTCTCTCAACTCGGCGGGTGCCATTACGTATGGCGGAATGGAAATAGGCGAGTGTCAGCAACATCGATACAAAACTCTATCTCCTCTCGGGAGGATACGGAGGTCGTGCGGAAACACGTCGGGAACTCTCGACTCTTGGCCCGATGAAGATGCGATGCATGACCTCGATGCTCGAATACCGAATGAGATGGTAGATGTACCGCCTGCACCGTCTTCCAGCCTTGAGGTAGGAAATAAACCTACCGCCGGCGACACGGTGTTCCTCCCACTCGATAACGGCTCCCGGAAGCTGGAACCGTACTCTCTCCTGCGATCTACCTTTGGCGTAGCGAAGCTAACCAATCCATGCCCGTGATCACGTGAAATCGGTCATGTCGACTCTATCAAGTCGGCTGAGTCGGCGTGCGTAAATCCTTTGGGCAAGCCACTATATATCCGTAGAGCTACCAGAATCACCCATTTGGCGTAGCTACCTCGAAAGGGTCTATGGACTCGGGCTCACATCACTATACTACTAGCGATAAGGGAGATATATGGGGACAGTAGAACCGGATCTATCAAGGCATACACGTCCTGACATGGCCCGATAAAGTACTTGTGACGACATCGGTGACGCCTCACGGTCCTTGGTGGACAAGGCATAAATGCGATTACGAGGACCGCTAGAACTAGGACCCTGCCACGACCTCTGCGCGACACGCTAGTCCACGAGCACCGCCTCGGGCGAGTAGCAGTAGGTGATGAAGACGGCGAAAGACCACTGTGGTGACCCCTACCATCTGCGCTACCTGCTGCTCGGACGGGCTCGCGTAGTGGCCTGGCATCGCAAGTGTAGCAAGCTCGAAGTAGTACCACAACTCCACGAATGGAATCTACCACATCGGACACCGAGCGGACCTCGATCGGTTAGCACCCTTGCTACGGAAGTCAGAAGTCACGGGGCACGACACCCCGAATACTCTGGTGCAAAGCGATGTAGGAGTGCTCACGGTGGTGTGGTGCAAATCTAGGCGTCTGCCGAGGCCGTCCACCAGAACTACCAAAGATCCGGCCGTCTTGGCCTTAACCTGCTGGCGATATCTGCGACCCATCGGTCTCTACGCTCCTCGCATCCAGTGCATGAGCTGCGTGCGGGCAATGTCCATGCGGTGAAGAGCTACACTGCGCAGACTACGCCATATAATCATCTAACCCGGTGGCGTGGCGGTGCACTCGGTCCTCCATATCTGCTACTAAGCGTAGGGACATGCTCGAGCCAAAGAATCGAACTCGGCGTTGTACTCCTGGCGTGCGCCTCTGCGTCTCAACAACAAAAACTTGTCGGCGTGCCCTCGCCATCTGCGGAGGCGAAGTGAAGTGAGAAAAGCCTCGAGAACTTCGTCATCTGCTGCTGGAGGCGCGTACTCTCCTCGGGATAGCTCGCGAATCAAACCAATCGGCTGCGGTATCACGCGGCCGTCACGCAAGATCACGGACTCGATCTACGAAGCCTTGATCACTCGCGTGATCCTGTGGCGGCGGATGAACTCCTGCGGATCATCCTCGGGCCTCGACCGTAGAACTACGGCGGGCTCTGACTCGAGAAAATCTGTAGCCTCAGCTGTCCGATCTCGGGTGAACCACAGTCTTCTTTGGGCCCAGGCTGCTGCGTCCGGCTATCCTCGTGCACAGCCACGATCACGGCCAGCAATTGGACCATTCCTTGTACCACTAACTCCTACGCGGTGTGGGGCTGGAGTGCGAATGCGTGGTCTCTTTGGGGCGGCGGCGTCATGGAACTCGCCGTCGAGGTATCGCCTCGGGTAGGCGGGCACGTGCCTCGTGACCCTACGTGTCATACTAGCGGCTCCGCCATTTGCCTTGCCGCCGGGCGGGTTGCCTGCGCGGAGGCATGGCGGTGCGAGAAAGGAATACGTTAGAGGTCGACTTATAACGACTCTAAAGCACGATCTCGAGTGAGAAGAATGGAAACCAGTCTAAATATCCTATAGCCTCACGATTATTGGTATGGTGCACAACATACCGATAATCAAGACTCTACTAGATACGATGCGTAGACACTTTCAGAGGATTAATCGCTCGATACCACTTTTGTCACGACCGTTCGGGGCGTGTTGAGTGCCTTACTCGGGCACCCAGTAGTCATACATCGAGTAATCGGAATATAAACAAGGCAGAAACAATATGAAAAGAGAGCGGTTTATACGAGAAAAAGTTGCCGCCGGCATATATATACATCAAGTTTGGCAGTTACATCCCAACTGTACAATAGGACTACAGACCTCTAAGGAAGTAAACAACTATGGCGGGACAGGGCCCCGCCATACCCTGAACGTACATATATCTACGACACCAGAGAGAACCATACCAAAAGTCGAGCCTCCGGAGAAGATGGAGCTCCTGACACCAAAGTAGAGATCCTAAGGATGCGGATCTAGCACCTGCTTTCCCTTACATGCGGCATGAACGCAGCCCCCCGAAGGAGGTCAGTACAACAGGTACCAAGTATGTGAAACTGTAAAGTACTGAAATGAAATCAAGTGTTTAAAACCATTTGCAAATACAACCAGTTCAACTGCACATAGTGTCACAACATAAACAAGAGCAAAATAGATATAATGTAACTGGTCTTTTCTAGGCCGCTAATGATCGAAGCAAGTCCAATCGCCCATAGTATCATTATGCGTGCCTAATCCTCGACTTCCCGCAGTCCGCATAGGTCACACACAGACCCGCATGAGGTATTCCTCGCATCGGGGGTAGTTAGCCCGCGGTATCCTCACGGACTCCGCGATCCGCATAGTCACATAGACCGCGTAGTCACACGCACCGCGTAAGGCACTCCTCGACGGATAATACACCGGAATGATCAATCACGGAACTCCGCTGACTCGCGTAGTCACACGCACCGCATAGTCGTATAGACCGCGTCAAGGGTGGCAAGCCCTCGGTATAACAAGTCGAGGGGTATGTGATATAATAACGATAACGGTCTTAACGTTTAACAACGTAAGCACAACAAGAATAACCCCTTACACAACATCACAAGACACTAACACGCGTAGCATCATAACATGTTTACTTATCAAACCATCCTACTACACTTTGCAGAAATCAATACAAGATTTTCATAAACAAATAAGTAAAACCGTTCCTTTTATCTTTCTTAAGTCGTTATACCTAACTTCCCATAAAGCTAGTATAACTCTTAAGCTTTCTGTTTAAAAATCAAGTATTACTCTTCTTTCAAAGATGATTCATAATTCTTTTGAAATACTTGAGGTTCTTATTATTTAGACTCAAGTCGAAAGACGTCAAGTAAAACCTTGTTCAGTTAACACACGTACGTCTACCGTACTATATATATATTTTAAAATATCATGCTCGAGAGGATAGGAAGAATCACATACCTCCTCGGCGAAATCCACCTGCCAAGTCGAATATGTCGCGAGTATCAACCTATAATAGTCAAATACGCCTATCAACGTCTAGACTATCTTGTAGAATATTCTAAGCGAGGGTTCTCTATTCTACGGAAAATTGGGCAGCATTTCCCTGCAGTCAAACTACTCAAGTCTCGTAGATCTGATCCTATGTAAATCTGATTCAATTCTTCTTCTTTATACCCTTCTTTGTGATCACAGTTCAATTCTATTCTTTAATATCATACATATCTTATACTCGACTCTTAACTATTCTTATATGTAATCTCCAATTACAATAGAAGGACAAAAGTGTTTACCTCGATAAGCCCAAAATTATCCAAGCTAAATGTCGATCTGAGCAAGGTTTAGCTCTTATGCACGCCTCAGATAGCTCGAAACCCTTAGAAGTTTCCAAACAACTTCTACTAATACTTCAACCAACCATGAAGATTTTCCTTAGGGTTTAGTTTAGTGACTAATGGATATAAGGTAGTATTTAGGGCTTTTAGTATAGAGGTGACTTTGGAATACTACAAGGTATAAGGCTAGGGTATTTTGGAGATAGTAACAACACTTGGAGAATATTTTCTACCAAGGGGGCTCTCAGTAGCAACTAGGAAGGGGAAGGGGTGTTTCACGGAAACACTAGGCAAGTGGGGAAGAGGTCTTGGATGAGAACACTACAAGGGAGAGGGAGTTTTGAGACTTAGAAAATGTGGAGTGGATGAAGAAGTCTTGACTGGGGGTATTTATAGAGTCCTCAAAGGCGAGATTAAAACAAATGGAGGGTTGGGATTAGGATCCATGTGAAAGATGAGGTCTTCCAACCAAGTGTCTCCCACAATATTTGGACATATGTCCACCACAATATTGGAACACATGCCTACCACAACAATGAGCCATGTGGCCTCCACTAACTCACTAAAACCGTCCACTTCCACCTACTCCCACTCACACAAAATCAACTTGCAAGACTTGACCAATTAACTTGCCCACTAGGCCCCCCAATTCGTCCAACCTAAGCCAACTAAGGGTGACACATGTCGCCCTCCTAATGGTCCAAAATATTTCGTCTCTCGGAAAAATCCGTAATCGGTTAAAAATATTAAAAACGTAGAATTTCCTTCACAAGGTTCGGAATCTTTTCCGTCGAAAGCTTACAATCTCACTCTTAACCTAATTAGGGTTTGTACAAATGTACGTACGTCCTCACGTACATACTCTGGAAATACGGGGTATAACAGGGAGGACTATCAGGGAATACAACCTGGAGTTTGACTCGTTGGCCAGGTATGCACACACTATTGTGGCTGATATGGCGGACAGAGTTCACCGCTATGTGTTGGGGCTAGACCGTCATATGATTACCGCATGCTTGGGGGTGGCCCTTCAGCCAGGTATGGATATTGCCAGGATGCAGGCTTATGCATAAGGGATCGAGGACAGAGAGGAGGACCCGGCTGTGATCCGGCCCAAGAGGCGGGGCAGCGAGTTCGGGGTAACTTCGAGGCGGACGCCTCAGCAATGACTGAGGTCTACATTTCAGCACAAAGTGCTCCTTCGATCTTACGCCGGAGGTCCGTCGCGAGATATTCGGGAGCAGTCGGGGCTCAGGAGCTCTGAGTTCACATATGTCAGAGGATAGTAACCAGGGGAAGCCACCTTTACCCCGGTGTGGTCACTGTAGTAGATTCCATTTTGGGGAGTGTCGTACTACTTCGACAGCTTGTTATGCTTGCGGCCAGCAGGGCCATTTCGTGAGAGACTGTCCGACAAGAGGTGGAACTGGTCGAATAGCGCAGTCCACTGGATCAGTTGCGGGTTCTTCGCCTTCCATAGCTAGGAAGGATGTTTATGCCGGCGGTAGTGCAGTCGTGGTGGGAGTTCCCAGTTTTAGCGGTCCTTTGAACCGCCTATATGATTTCAGGTATGTCTTTGGCCCTTTAGAAACTTGTTTGCATGATAAAGTTGTGGTATGTTTAAATGTCATGAACAGATTATATTGAGACTATGTATATGCTAGAAAGAGTTGGAAGTACGAAAAGATAACCTCTTTTGGGCTTATGATGGACGGATATGCGTGTGCGAGGTATTAGGGCCATGTGTGGCATTATTGGTATGTCGGGATTGTGAAAGGAAACTATGTCGCTAATTATAAGTTTGACTCCGAAAGAACATTCGGGGACGAATGTTTCTAAGGGGGGAAGAATGTTACACCCCGTATTTTCAGGACATGTGTTAAGAACGTAAGTAAGAATTCCAAATGTTAAGATTTGAGACTAGTAAAAATTTATCGGAATTATGGAATTGTCGGAAAACGTATTATTGTGACGAATGGGAGGGCGACACGTGTCACCCCCCCCCTTATAGTTGCCTTGGACGATTTATGTCATGGCCAAAATGGTCATTGACCATAGTCTTGGATGACTAAGTCTTGCAAGTAGTAAGCTTGAGATTCTTGACTAAGTCAAAGGGACCCACAAGGCTTGATATTTGATAAGAGCTCATCCAAACCACCCATTTGGTTGCATCTTGACCCTCCATTGCACTATATAATACTACTAGTAGCAAGAGTGAGTCCAACACTTAGAAAAATTTACAAGAAATTGAAGAACTCCTTAGCCTAGCTCTCGGGTTCATGCCCATTTGAAAGAAAAAAAATTGTTTCTTGTTCTTTAAGCTCCACACTTTAAACCAAGGCTCTTGAGTGTATTGTAAGCATATCTCAATAGAAAAATCTCGGAAAAAGATAGTTTTCGGGTTAGTCGCAAAGCGAAAACCTAGTTGTCTTTCTAGGTTTTGTTTGGAAGTTTGAAGGAAACTTGTTGGTAGTGTTCTAAGGGTCTCAAGTAGCGGATTGAAGTGTCTTGAAGAGGCTCTAAGTTTCTAAGGAGCGACTTCGGATTTGGAGTTGGATTAAGATTCGTTAAGGTATAATCTTGTCCCTTAAAAGTGTTACAAGATTATTTATACTGTTATTAGCTTTACATGTTGCTAGCATGAAGTTTATATGTTGAAGTTTGATAAGTATTATGGATTGATTGTAGTCTTAAATCCGAAATGTCATTTAAGCCTTGTGAAGTTGGATTACAATTTAGTCGTTTATTAGAATCGTCGCATGTTACTTACTTGAAGATTATAGTGGTTATAATCGATTGCGACTTGATATCATGTTATGTTAACAACTTGGATTGAAATGGAAATTGGATAAGAATTGGTGTTATTATACTCTATGTGGCCGAATTGGACATGTGGTTTGTATTAGTTTGATATCGTTTGTAGGGCGGAATTTTACAAGTCTAGTAGGCGTGTAATCCCCTATTGATTTATTTGCATTGATTGGGCCTTAAAAGTGGCGTGTTTGGTTATTGAATTCGGCCTTGAAAAAGGTGGCAAAGTGAGTAGAAACAAAGGAGGCGCTGTCCGATTTTCCGTAAAATTTAGTGACTTAGCACTTAGAATATTCTACGTTTGAAGTAAGAGGTTAATGGACGTATTGTGACCATTATAGGTTGAAGTACTAAGTATAGCGTATCCTACTTGAAGGATGGAATAGCTATCAAGGTTGAAGTACCTTGGAGATTTTTGCTACTTGTCGATAATCGTCGCGAGGTATGTGAACTATCTCATCTTCTAGCATGATTCCTTAAGATAAAGAAAGTATGTCCTACTCCTTAAATGATCCATCCCTTGGTTGTTTTTGGATTGCCTAAAATAGAATTCGTTCTATGTACTCCCTTGATTGTACTTTGATGTTTAAATTGTAAGTTGTATGATCCATTTCCTTAGAGAAGTTTGGATTCTTAAAAGTGAAAGTATTTGACTTAAAGTACATAGAGTCTTGAAAAGGAAGTGGTTTCCAAACCTGTTGGCTAGTGCCTTAGTTCCAAAACCTAAGGGTTGTCGTAATGACTTTAGGGGAGTTAAAGGAGTGATTTACTTAATTTTTTTAAAAGAGGAGAAATGACATGATTTAAGAAAAGTAACTTGTTTTAAGGTGTGAGTTACTTGAGGTTTAAAGGTAGAAGAAACTTCTTTTCTAAATATTAAGAGACTTGAAGTATTTTGAAAGTTAAGAACTTGATTTGTAAGTATGTGATACTTGGTTTTAAAAGTATAAGTCTCTTGGTTATAAAAGGAATGAATATGTCTAAAACCATAAAGGGTTATAACGGCTTTATGGGAAGTTGGTTATAACGGCTTTATGGAAGGTTAAGAAAGTTGTCTATTTTGATTAATGGGCATAAGTTGCCTAGATTGTGAAAAATTGAAGTTACTTGATTTCAAGCTTTGAAATGAGTTTTCTAAGAGTATAGTAACTTACTTTGAAAAATAGACACACCTTGATACTACGGGTGTTAGTATCTTGGGGTTTTACATAAAAAGGAGTCTTTTGAAAAGAATGTACGTACGTAGTGCTTTGGCTTGTTTAATTGAGAATTATTCTATAAGTGCCTTGAGTTTATAAAATGAAAGTCTAAAGATTTTATGAACTTGCCTACGTGTGCTGGTGATAGCTTTTAAGTGCAAGTATTATGTTTTATTACGTTGCCGCGACTCTCGGTTGGAGGGTCGGTTGTCTTGTTGTAAGTTTACTTGGACGTACCGACAGTGATGTGGGATTTCACGGGTATGCTTCCATTATTGTGTTACTCCTTGGACATGCTTATACGATGTGGGATTCCGGGGCATGTGACCAGGAGGCGGGTTAGATTCCCGGATTTGGTTGTATTACCCCATGGCCATGCTTATACGATGAGGGATTCCGGGGCATGCGACCATGCTATGTACGATTATTACTCCATGGGCTAGCTCCCGTGAAGACTGCGCTACGATGAGGACGAGGCACGTTATGGCCATGCTTATTCGTTGAGGGATTCCGGGGCATGCGGCCACGTTATATATATATATTTATATATATATATATATATATGTATTGTATATGTGTACGCCGACAGTGAGGTGGGATGCCATGGGTGCGCCACATGGTTATATGTTACCCTTACGACTGTCGGCAGTGATGGGGGATTCCACGGGCAGGGGGTATAGATATATGTATGTGTTATATGTGTGTACGCCGACAGTGAGGTAGGATGCCACAGGGCGCGTCACATGGTTATGTTATTCAATTATAGCTGCCGACAGTGATGGGGGATTCCACGGGCACGCTTTGATATTTGGGGGCTTGTGTCGGTAGCCCTGTGTGACTATTGTTCATGTGTTGAAATAGTCTTTAAAAGGTAAAACGAACTTTCATTACTTTCATTTTGGTAAGGCACAATGTACTGTTATTTTGGTTATCATACATGTCTCCAGCTTTTTATAGACTGCTATGATTTCATTACAGTATTTTCAGTTTCACATACTTGGTACATATTTCGTACTGACCTCCTTCGGGGGGCTGCGTTCATGCCGCAGGTTGAGGTACATAACTTGTTGATCCACGCTCTTGGGTCACTGTTCAGTTCTTGGAAAGCTCCATTTCTCCGGAGGCTTTATCTTTTGGTACGGTTTCCCCTGAGGTTGTAGATTCATGTATATTCAGGGGTATGACGGGGCCCTGTCCCGCCACTGTTGTTATGTTAAAACTCTTAGAGTGCAGTAGTCACATGTGTGGTCAGTTTGTAAAGGAAAGGAGGCAAGCGCCGGTTGTATATATATGTCGGGAATGTAGCCTATCGGCTAACTTTGTTATTTTACATTTGTTTATTTTATAAGTTTCATGTATGTTCGCGGATTATCTCGATGTATACAGTAAGGGTGCGTGTAGGGCAGGTCGCAGTTCGGCCGGTCGTGACAACGCATATCCCCAAAATAACAACTCACACATAATTATGGGTCTCACGCCCATAATATCAATCATACCCGTGGAACTCATTCTCATCCGGGCGATACATGATGTAAAACAACACCCGTATGTGAACACGAACACTAGATCACGCTGCGTCGTCAAACCGTCGGGCCAAGTAGAATAGCCAACTACCGGTCAAAGCTAGTCATAAAACTTCACGGGCAGAATGCGGAAGCCAACTACGATTCAAAAGCTAGCCACGGCAATCGAGGCAAGTATCTTAAGCTAACGTGCCACAGCCTACCGTCTCACGAGATATGACTGGCAAGTATCTTAAGCTATCTGCGAGCTGCCGATACGAGAAATGACCAGGACAAGTATCTAAAGTGTGCCTGTAACCACATGTACAAATCAAGCCCGTGATCGCTCGTCACCGCGGAAAGCTTCATGGATTAGCGGTCCATGGACTAATAACAAAATCCTCACAATGACCGCATGCCCCGACATCTTACCTCGGAAGCATGGCCATGAAACCATCCTGCGGGCCATACAGTGGACCATCCATCGTGTCAGTATGTCCAAAGGAAATAACAAGATAATACTCAAAGTGGACGCATACTCGTGGACCATCCAACGTGTCAGTATGTCCAAACAATAAATCAGATAGCCGGTCCTCCCCGAGAGACACGGTAGCATAGAATCAAAACACTGGCACAACAAAGGCTATCACAACAAGCATAGGCAAGTTCAACGTACTCTCATTTTATGTCAACAATCCGGGTTTCAACCCCAAAATACTATATACTTTCATTCTTTAAAAAGACCTCTTTTTACGTAAAAGCCACACGATACTAATACTCGTAGTATTAAAAACACGTTTTCCTTTCAAACCAAATTACTACACCTTCCGAAAATCTTTATAAGGCTTTTAAAATCAAGTACTCTATACTTTTTAAACCAAGTGCTTTTCTTTTAAAACAACATCAAGTATACTTTTTAAAACCCAAATAACTTACTCTTTTCAAAACAAGTAACCTATACATAAATCAAGTTACTTCTCCTTTTCTGAAATCAAGTCGTTTATAAGTAAAGTCTCTTATCTTTCAAGATCAAGTCGTTTAGCTTTCAAAATCAAATCTTTCTGTTATTTTCATAAAGTCGTTATAACTAACTTCCCATAAAGCCATTATAACACTTTATGTTTTAAATAAACAAAATTCATTTCACACACGTACGTCTACCGTACTATATAGTTCACAACAATCATGCTCAAGAGTATAGGAAGAATCACATACCTCTTGGCAATCCAAGCCAAGTCGAGTATGCGTGTGAAGATCCACCTATAATATCCACAATACATCTATCAACTTCTAGTTCTCTTTATAGAATAATTCTAAGTACAAGAATCCTTATCCTACGGAAAATTCAGCGCCTCCCATGAAACACATAAATAACCTCCACAACAAGGCACGCTGCAGCCAACAACTCCAAGGGGATTACACGTCTAACCGGACGTGTACAATTTTGCCTCACAAATATACTACACAAGTCTACTGTAAATACAGTCTAATGTAAATACAGTTCAATCCTTTATAAGCATCCTTCCAATATATCTTATACTCAATTCTAAACTACTACAATATGTAATATCCAATTACAATAGGGGACGTAGATCATTACCTCGATAAGCCCAAAATTATCCAAGATTATAAGTCGATCTGAGCAACGTTTAGCTCGATTCCTTATGCTACAACCCACTCCAAGCGACCCTTAGAAGTTTCTAAACACTTCTCTTAACACTTCAACCAAGCCATGAAGATTTTTCTAGGGTTTCATTTTGCGACTATTGGAATAAAATTGTATTTCCGGGCTCCTAGTATTGAAATAACTTTGGAATACAACTAGAGATACTAGGCTAAGGTATTTGGGATTATACTACAATACTTGAAGTATTTTCTACCCAAGTGGGTGAGGGAAAACGAGAACAAGCTAAAGGGAGGGAGTATTTTTGCCTTGGAAAGTCTTTAAGTGGATGAAGAATAAGTCTTGAACTAAGGGGGTATTTATAGAAAAATCAAGGGTCAAGATCAAGTCAAGTGTGTGGTCAAGATTGGGCCATGTGTGTGTGGGTCCCACCACATCACATGGCCAACGAAAATTAGTGCCAAGTGTTATGGCCATTTCGGCCAAGGGGATAAGTGGCTAGACACTTGTCCCTCCCATTTCGGCCCACATGGCCACCTAAGGGGGGTGACACGTGTCGCCCCCTTACTCGTCCAAAATATTTTGTCTTCCAAAAATACCCAAAATACCGAAAATCTCAAAAACAAAGTGGGCCCCACAAAACCGTAAATTTCTCCCGTGGGCCCCACGTGACCATTTCCGAAAATAAAATCTCATAATTCTAATATAATCCAAGAAGCCCAAATACCAAATCTGGGAATCCAATTCCCATCAACGAACCTTTTTCCTTCACAAAACCCGAAAACTTTTCCGTCGAAAAATCACATCTTTCTTTCTTTCCAACATTCTTGTGATTCTCGTGTATGCGTCCTCACAGACATACCCTGGAACTACGGGGTGTAACAGCTTTCCCCCTCCCCCAACCCCCCCTACCCCCTTTATATTTATTTTTAACCCCTAAGTTATTATATTTACATTTTAACCCAATTTCCCAACTATAAATACCTCATTTCCTCCTCTTATTATTTTCACAAATCTTTTTACTCTCTAATCTCTCAATAAATCAATCTCTATTCTCTATACAACATTGTCTACTACATATTCAATCTATTTATTAATTTGAGAATTGGGAGTGAAGTTGGCAACTAGCTTGAGGATTATCTATCGAGCAAAGTTTCAATTTTCAACCTCTCGATTACACGTCGACTCTACGTCGGTGTTTGGTACATTCGTTCTCATTAAATTATTATTTTGTCTTTATTTCATTTAGCACATTTAATTTCATTATCTTTAAGTCTTTAACTATTTATTACCATAATTAAAATGAAAGGATTAAGAAGTATGTTGGGTAAGGGTAAGGCTTCTTCTAGTAGTAGTAGGGGTAACAAGGGCAAGGGTACTTCTTCTAGTATTCCAGCTATTCCTAGACAAGATGATTTTATAGATCCTGAGCAGTTTCCGGAAATACCATATGATCTTGACGACCATGTATTTTCTCAAAATGAAGAAGACTTTGATTTAGATGTCACTCTAGATGGTGATACACCTACTAATGAAGATGATGATACACCATTTCATGAAATGCCTCCTATCCCCTACTATGAGGCGAGGTCGACAAAGCGACCATTAAAATCAGTTGTATGGAAATATTTTGTCAGGGACTTAACGAATCAAGTAGATGTATGTAAAACTTGTAAAAATGTTTATTCTTTTAAAACTGGACAAGGTCATGGTGGGACGGGGGGGTTTAGGAAGACCCCAATTGCAAAAATACAAAGCCTTGCATACGATACATGATTGAAAAAAAGCGGTGAGCAAGCGTCCTCTCAATCGGGACAAGGTTCACATCTTTGTCGGACAAAGTCTGGTCAAATTAACCCTATGGCGGGGAGTTGTAGGCCTAAATACGATAAACATAAAGATAGGGAAGCACTAGCAAAATTAGTTCTTGTGGAGGGTTTGCCTTTTTCATTTCTGAATCTCGGTTTTATTCATTATATTAGAGATATGTATAATCCGCTTATAAAGGTTTTCCTAGATCATTGTTAAAAGAGATGTATTTAAATTTGCACATGAATATCAACGATATTTACGTTATGCATTATATCATTTAAATTGCAAAGTCGCTCTAACCGATATAGGTCGTAGTACTAACGCCATGATTATTTAGCGGTAACTTTGTCATTGGATAGATTATAAATGATCTATGCAAAACGTATTTTAGCATATAGATATATAGATAGTAGGCACCTTTGGTGAGTTTATTTCAGAAAATATTTATTCAGTCTGCGATTATTACGGAATAACTGATAAAGTTATGAGTATTACATTAGATAATTCATCTTCTAACAATTCTGCTATTAGTATTTTAAGAGATGTTTTAACTCCGTCTTTTTCAAAACATTTTCATATCAAATGTGCGTGCCATATTTATAACTTAGTTGTAAAGGATGGTCTTTCACTTTTTCAAGATATTCTTGAAAAAATACAATTTGCTATACACTTTATTTTTAAAAATAATAGAATTCAACAGAGAAAAGAATATAAAAAAACTTGTCACGATTGTGGACTATCTTACAGAAAAATTCCCGAAGAAGTACCAACTAGGTAGAATTCTTTATATGACCAACTAGTTGTTGCTTATGACTATAGAAAACCAATTACTTTATTTTTTAACGCCCATAATCAAAATCCAAATGATATGATTGTGGATAATGATTGGGACAAAATTAGAGAACTTATTGTATTTTTAGAAAATTTTCAACGAGCAACAAAAGAATTTTCTACTTTATATTATCCTACTATTTCAACTATGTTGTTTTATATATCTATAATATTTTACTTCTTAAAGAATATATGGAAAAACACGCTTATCTGTGACTATTAAAAAATGTTTATGAAATTAAAGAAATATTTTATTCCTATTCCCTATTTATATTATTGGTCAGTATTAAACCCGACTATTAAAATAGAGGTTGTAAAAGTCTTATTCAAAATATTTATACTGTATGGACGTACTACCACCTCGACTCCCAAAAATTTAAATATTGAGCCACCTATTGAACTAAAGCTAGAAGAAGTGTTGAATAGCGTAGAAGATGAATGTAAAAAGTATATTGGCATTACCAAAGAAGAAAGTGCTAGTAACCAACCGACTTTTGTACCATCTTCTTGACCTAAAAAAAGACATGTTGTTTCTATGGCTAGTATTAATTCTATTGAAAGCCTCGTAAATAGAATGTGCGGTGGTATGATGTTAACCAAATTAGCGAGTTCGATGTTTTTGTTTTGCGGGTAATTTACCTTACCAGCGATTATCAATGAAGAAGGAAAGGAAGACTTGTTTGAAATATTGGATGCGGCATGAGAAGACATTTTCGACACTTTCAATGATGGCGAGATATTTTGAACATTGGCGCCATCAATCGCTTCAAAGCGCTTTTACGCGGGAAGATTTCAAATAGGAGAGCACAAACACTCATTAGCGAGAGCGGCTTGGAGATGGCGTTACTATTGAGAGATTGGATACGAGCGGAGGCGAAGGAGGTGCGATCAACGAGATTAACGAAGAAGAAGACGACAACTACAACGACATTTTATCTGAAGGCATGAGTAGCGACGTGGAACAAATTGACCAAGATATACCAATTCCAACCGAAGAACCACAAGAAATTATAAAGAAACTAGAAAAAATATTTTCAAATTGGTAATTTATTTCATTGCAATTTTTTAATTTTTCTATGTTTTTGCAATTTTTTTCAACAACAGTACACTACAATGTTGTAATTTTGAATCTTGTATATTTCAATGAAATAATTAATAATATATGAGGCACAAAAACAGCCTTGGAATGTTTTTTTTACACTATTCTTGTCTTTGTTTAATTATTTAGTTTATACTTTATACTTTATAGTTTATACTTTATAAATATATTATATATATGAGTATAATACTATAATTATAATACTATAAGTCTATAATATTATATTATATGTATTAATGTATATGACTATATGACAAGTATAATGTTACTTTGTTAGTAATTTAGTATTTTTAATTTAGTGAAAAAATTAAAAAAACAAAACCCGCTGCAGTCAGGCCCGACCCTTCCCGGCCGTCTGGCCCTACCCAACTGGGCCGGGCCGGGGCGGGACCGCATGGTCCCGCCCGACCCGCGGCCAGCCCGCCTTCGACCCGCCCATCTTCTCCGCCCCCGCCCCACTCCCGCCAACGACCAATGGGCCCGGCGACCATCGCCAACCCTAATTAGATCCATGAAAAAATAATGGTTCACTGTCTTTTTAGTATGTTAAATATACATCCTATATACACAATATACATGTATATAGGATGTATATTGAATTGTTAGTAAACATGTATTTTCGTTTTCGTTGAAAAGAATGATATATAGTAGTATTTGATTTCCTTATTAAACCAAGATGTCTAATATAATACACAGAGGAATATATGAAATGAAAACAATCGGTAACGGAGAATATATGAAAATATGTATGTCCTAGAAATAATTATTGTTAGGGATAAATGTACTTTAACACATTCGTATTATTAATAAGATTAATATATTTTTATGGCATTTGCGATTATTGAATTATTATTTGATTATTTGTAATTATTCATTAATGTGCATCCCTTGAGGTTTGTGGTTATTAATAGAGTGAGATATTGATGATAGAGCGTAACTCTCAAAGTAGCCTCGACTAAAGATCATCGAGAATGTGATATTGATGATATGTTATAAGTCGACATGTGGTCTGCATCACTTTCTTGGAGAATGTAGTATGTCTCACCTGCTACTAGTAATAGTTACTAGTGATGGACACATGGATACTTTTGGAAAGTATTGGTATACCCTGTTGATAAACTATTTGTTATACATATCTAGAGTATTATCAGCGTGTGGGAGATAAAGGTCCTTTGACTTGAAGTCAATACGCACCTTGTTTATAGAGTAATGTATTTTGACTCTGTCCTAAGCTTAAACTCCTTATAAGATAATATACGGCTTGTGTTGGGTACATTATGATGTAAACTAAGGTGGTAGTTGAGTCAAGAATATTATTTATTCCCCGATTGGATATTCGAGAGAGCACTCAACTTCTCAGTGATATTAGATCGATCAAGTCATTGGCCAATGCAAGAGACATATTCAGAATAAGGTCTAGTTGTCGACTAATATAGATGAGATAAAGTGATCGAGTCATTTGATAGACACATGTCAAATCCTAAGCTTGATTGAGTGTGTCGCGAATGAAAGGAATTTATCATCTCACATAAAGGTTATGTTTGCTGAATTCATGTAAACGTACTTCAAATATTGAGTTCGTCGTACGACGCAGTCTAGGATTTTTGTATGGACTTAATTGGATTAATGTCAATATTGAGGGCATATAAGGTCACACTATGTTGATTGTCTCTTCGATCTAAGGGTGTATTGAAAAAGTATTAAATATTCGATTTGGAATCGAGATATTTAAATTGATAATAACTATGGGATAATTTCTATTTGAAGAAAATTATTTAATTAAATAATTGGATTTTGAATTTAATTAAATATGGAAATAAAAAGGGAGTAAGGCGTCGCGACACCTACACGACAGTGGGCCCAGTCATACTAGGCTACTGCATCTCCGTTTTGGGACAGACTTAGAACCTAACCCTAATCTGATTTTTTACCTAAACAACTCCTATATAAACAACACTATCCCATTGCTCTTAAGACAAGTCATATACACTAATTCTAGATTTAGATTTTAGAATAAACTTTCTCGAACCTCTGCCAAGATTTTCTGGCTTTCTTGACAGAGGAATACACTGCAGCAATGTGCTTGCAATCGAAGGGACATTCGTGTGTACGCCCTTAGTAGAGATTCCAGATTAACAACCTGTAAGTATTCTTGTTTAACTCTTTACAAGTTTTTATTGTCATATAACCATATCAGAATCAATTGTTGGGGTAAGTAAGCAAACAAATTAAACTTTCATTATGCCTTAGTTATATGTTTTGAACCCAACAAAACCCTACAGTGGTATCAGAGCCCAAACAAGTTCAATGGTTATATAACAATTGAATAAGATAATAATATAGGTTAAACATAAAATTGGTTTTTAAACTGAAATAAAATAAGGCTTCTTGAAATCCTACATACCTTGACTGAACAATTAACCTTTTGATGTCACCCTAAATTATCAACTACGCTAAATTGAAGAAGTCATTTTGTTCTAACTCGAACTAAGTCAAGTGCAGATAACCGGTTCATTGTGAACATGCTGCACGGTGAAGAACGGGTAGAAATAGATGATGGTAGATATGTGTGTTATTGATATTGGTGGGTGATAGTAAAGGATCTGTGATCTGATCCCTAAATTGGATTTAGGGTTTGGACGATTTTCTTTCAGAAAAATTAACACGGAAATATTCCGAAAGGACGTCGGCGCCGCGCGCCTGCTAGGGTTTTAAGGCGGCACCGCGGTTCCATGGTGGAGCTTCGCGACACCTGTCATGGTAACAGGCAGGAGTCGCGGCTCCTATACGAGATCTTCTATTAAAAGCTTCATTTTAAAATTCTGGACTTACTGGATAGTAGGCGCCGCCTCGGTGGAGCGTCACGACTTAATGCCTGAAGCCAAAGGCTTACGCGCTTTCTAGCGTCGCGACTCCATGGTGGAGCGCCGCAATGATAATTCATTGCAGAAGTCGAAAGGTTTCTGCCTCACTGGCGTCGTGACCTTAATTATTAGAGCCACATCGCCACCTGTCCAGAAAACAAATTTTTTTCAGAATTCAGAATGTTTAACCCATGATTATTATTATATAGTATATTATTTGACAAGTATACTATTTATGTGCTAAATGTCAACATGTTTGTCATTAATCACTAGAATAGCGTCCGCAAATAATTATTTGGGTAGGCGATGCCCACTATGTGTTTAAACCGCTTAATATCATGCTTGATGTTACACCCCGTATTTCCAGGACATGTTTATAAGAACATACGTAAGAACTCAAAAATGTTAAGATTTGAGACTAGTAAAAATTTATCGGAATTATGAAATTGTCGGAAAATGAAATATTGCGATTTAACGGGAGAAGCGACACACGCCACCCCCTTAGTTAGCCTTGGACGATTTAGACATGGGTTAAATGGTCATTTGACCATAATTAAGATGAGCAAGTCTTGCTAAGGCTAGAGCTTGAGTTATTTGACTTAGTCAAAGGGCCACTTGGCTTGACCTTTATTGAATTGTATCTAAGACACCCATATGTTCAAATCTTGACCCTCCATAGTGTTATATATGTATACTAGTAGCAAGACAAGGCTTCCATACTTAGAAAAATTTCAAGAAAACTTAGAATGACTACATGTTGCTCTCGGCTTTAGCTAGGGTTACAAGAAAACAATTTCGTTTGTTGTTCAATAACATCCATACTTTAAACCAAGGTTCCTAAGAGTGTTGTAAGGGTATCTCAATAGCAAGATCCCGGAAAAATATCGTTTTCGTATTAGTCGCAAGGTGAAAACCTAGCCACTTTCCTAGGTTTGGATTGAAAAATAAGGGAGAGTTGTTTGTGATCTTCTAAGGGCTTCAAGTGGCGGATTGGAGTGTCAAGGAAATGCTCTAAGTTGCTAGGGAGCGACTCCGTATCTTGAAGTGGATTAAGGCTCGTTAAGGTAACAATCTTGTTCTCTTAGTGTTATAAGATTACATATTGTTGTAGCCTTACATTTTAACTAGCATGAAGTATTATGTGTTGAAGATTTATAAGTGATATGGATAGTAGTAGCCTAGAATCAGAAATGACATTCTAGCCATTTTAGATTGAAATGCAATTTGATCGCTAATTAGAGTCGTCGCATGTTACCTACTTGAAGATTGTAGTAGTTATAATCAATTGCGGCTTGATATCATGTTATACTAAACAACTTGGATTGAAAAGGAATTGGATAAGAATTTGTGTTGTTGTACCTTAAGTTGCCGAAATGACATAGTATGTTGGACTAGGTTGATATCAATTGTGGGGCGGAATTTTACACGTCTTGTAGGCGTGTAATCCCCTATTGTTAACTTCATTGATTGAACCTTAAATGTGGCGTGTTTGGTTATTTAATTCGGGCCTTGAAAATGGTGGAAAAGTATGTAGAAACAAAGGAAGTGATGTCCGATTTTCCGTAGAATTTGGAGATTTTACACTTAGAATATTCTACGTTTGAAGCTAGAGGTTAATAGATATATTATGACCATTATAGGTTGAAGTACTACGAGTAGCGTATTCTACTTGAAGGGTGGAAAAGCTAGCAAGGTGATGCGCGATTTAATGCACACACTTTAACGCAAGTGCACGTTGTCGACTCAAGTAATATAGTCTTGAAGACCGAGTTATCGTCCTCAGGGATTAGTGCTCAAGTACCAATTATCTATCCTTTGTTATCTATTTGGTAACCGATATTTGAGTTGTTGATTATGACTAATAATTATAAAGACTAATTAACCATGTGTTTACTTCAGTAGTGATGGAAATAGGGCTTCCAAGTCGCCTCAACTATCCGCTTATATTACTTATTAATGCAATAAATTATGGTTCTTCTTCTTTTGGAGATAGCAGGTTTACTAATCCGTTTTATACTCCCGTTAAGGCTATATAATCACTCAACCACAGTAGCGCTCCTTTCTACCTTTCGGTGATAAGGATGACTCTATAGGAGGATTAAGAACAAAAACCCTGTTAACGTTTACGCAAGTAATCTAGGTGTTTAGACCCCCGTTAACGCTACACAAGTAATTGAGGTATTTTCATCCCCAATTCGACCTATGATTACCCAACTACAGCATAGTCACAACCTCCTCCTTTCGAAGTTTGATTAGAAATCATATAAATAATGATAATTAATGATCAAGTAATTACCAAGCATTCAAAACACTATTGGAATAAATCTCAACAATAAGAAGAACAACCATAAACATTCATTAACTCATAAAATAAGGTTCAAGTGAATTGACATGGAAAGCCCTATATTAGAATTAGTTCCTAGCCATAGACATGACAAGAACTAATTCAATATCCAACATAAAAACTGAAATAAAGTAAAAGAAGGAAAGAAAATTACAATAGAATGGTCTCCAATCTTGAACTCCAAGATCTGTTGTGTTTGTGTAAGAAAGGGAACCCTTAAAAACTGCCTAGGGTTCTCTTTTTATAGCTTCAAAACCGCCTTTAAGGTTTTCCTTCAGGCCTGACCCATAAATTTATCAAAATCTGATTTTTCCCGCGTCGGCGCCGCGACCGCGCATCGTGGCGCGCCGGATGTTTGAAACTCTTCGATGATGGCGCCGGCTCGCAACTCGCTTCGATGCAGGCGCGCGCTGGAACTTCGAAGGCCTTCGATATTGGGCGCCGGGCGCTCGCCTCGTTGGAGGCCAGCCGCACGCAATCTGTTCTCGCTGTTCGCCACTTTCTCGTATTTTAAGCTCTGGAACCTCTGTTTTTGCCCTCTTTTCGCTCCTTTTCTGCCAAAGAGCCATTTTAACCAATTTGACTCAAAAGAAAGAAAATCTATCCTAAGACGACACGTATTTGTACAAAAAGGGACAAAAGACTCACTAAAAACGACTCAAAAAGTGTATATAAAATACACCGATCAAATACCCCCAAACTTAACCTTTGCTCGCCCTCGAGCAAAGATAAAAAGAAAGAAATAAAGACTCAAAGGAGAAGAAAAATAAAAGACTCAATGACATTGATCACTTTGCTGCATTGGTGTTACTTGGAAAAACATGAAGATTAGCAGAATAATATGCAGGAACATATAGCATAAAATTTTAGCATTCTAAACACGTTAAGCTAGATATTTCGCAAACTCATTTTTATCATGCTTAATGGAAGTCAAAATACTGAATCATGTATGTTAATTTCAAAAATCCTATGGCATTTTTACTTGCTATTCTCCACTAATCATGGAAATGCATATAAGAGATCTTCAGGACTTTTCGTGGTCAGGCTTAGTGTCACGACCGACCCTGGCCGCATCGGTGCCCTACCCGGCACCTGCCTGTAAACATCAAAGAATAGCAGCGGAACATACACAAAATATAAACATGTTTAGACAATAAACAATACAGGCTAGCCGATAAGGCCGCATTCCATAAAATATACATAATCACAAGTAAAACATTACAACTCCCATGTACCCCCAAACCACAACACGTGACTACTGCACTTGGAATAACAATCGTGTGGACAGGGCCCCGCCATACCCCTGAATGTACATAAATCTACAACATTAGGGAAAGACTGTACCAAAAAGACAAGCCTCCGGAGAAATGGAACTTCTGACGCCTGATCAGTGATCCTAAGAATGAGGATCCACCACCTGCTTACCCCTACCTGCGGCATGAACGCAGCCCCCGAGGAAGGGGGTCAGTACACAATATGTACTAAGTATGTAAAACAAGAAAAATACTGTAATTACATCATATGTCTAAAACAAAGCCGGAGACATGTATGATAATCAAATTACAGTTCATTGTGCCTTACTAACAATGAGAGTAAAATAAGAGTATACATACTGCACAAAAAAATAGGAGGCTCTCGATCAAAGCAGGACAACCCGCCCGCAGTATCATTAAGCAATCCTACATCTTGGGACTATTTCACCCGCAAGGGTCGTGTGGACCCGCATGAGGTATTCCTCGCATCATGGGTAGCAAATCCATGGAGTGGTATAATGTCTTGGGGGTTTACCCCTCAATCATACTCAGAAGGTGGTATAACGTCTTGGGGGTTTACCCCTCATTTATACTCTTACCATGGAGAAGGTGGTATAATGTCTTGGGGGTTTACCCCTCATTTATACTCTTACCCTGGAGAAGGTGGTATAACGTCTTGAGGGTTTACCACTCATTTATACTCTTACCCTAGCTCAAACAGCCATCATACATAACATAAGCCCTACCGACTTATCATACATAACATAAGCACTACCGGCTTATCATACAATATATAAGCAAGTTACACAACATGTTAGGATGAGGGGTGAGTCAAAACATTCTGATTCTGAGATGCCTATGAACCCGCCACCTTCATTGGATGAAGTTACATTCAACGGTGCTACGGAAAAGGCTCAGCTTGTGTCAAGTAACGTTAACTTTGAACGCGGGGAACATAGCTTGGCTGGTACACAAGTTATGGCTTCCAGCAACAAAGATGATGGATGGCAAGAGGTTTTGTCCAAAAAGAATGGGCCGAAAAGCAGTGGGAAAGCGAAGGCAGCTAAGCGCGGAGGTGCTAATAAAACCTCCTTTGTTTCCTTATGAAAATACTTTGTTGGAATGTCCGTGGTCTTTGCGGACAAAGGGATAGGGCTGCCACGCAAGCTCTAGTGTGTAGTATCACAAAACAGCATGATGCGGCTATGATTTGTCTATTGGAAACTAAGTTATCTCAACCAAGGACAGAGTCTTTCTCTACTCAAAGATTCAAAGCATGGAAGTTTTGCTCAAATTTGGAATTCATCGAGGCTGAGAATGCTATTACTTTGGGATCCATCCGTGGTTTGTTGCAAGTGCTTGGTATGGACTCTCAAAGATATCCATGTCCGTGCAAGTTGCAATATAACACAAGTGTCCTTCCTGCCACATTTGTGTACCCGCTTATAGCATCTCTGATAAGGATGTTTTGGCATCACCTTTCTCACTGGGCGTTGGCATCAATAAGCCTTGGATGATTATGGGAGATTTCAACACTTCATCGCAACCCTAATGATAAGGTGGGGGTCCTCCTCTCACGCCTTATGCACTTAGGGATCTTGGAGATTTCAGAATTCTCATGGACTAGAAGACGCCCTTCATCCGGTTCCTTCTACACTGGACGAATGGTTCGATTTGGTCTAAGCTTGATAGAGTGTTGATGAATCAAAATTGGAGTGATTTGACCTTAGAATGCAAGGCCAATTTCATGCCTATGGAGCCTGTCTCGACCACCGTCCCGTGATAGCCACGATTATCAGATCCTATAATGTTGGGAAACGCCTTTCAAGTTCATGAATATGTGGCTTTCACCCACCTTTGAGAACATTATAACTTCATGTTGGAGACAAGATATGGGTATCGCTCAATTCGCCTTGCCTCCAAATTAAAAGCCTTGAAGCAACCTTTAAGGGCTTTGAACATAAGTGACTTTGGAGGTATCGAACAAAGAGCAAAAGGGCAAACATAGAGTTCAAGGAGGCTATCAATGCACACATGGAAAATCCCTTTGATGAGGAGCTTAAAGCCAAGGTTAAGTCCTCAAGAGCTAGAGCAAACACTCCATCGAAGTGAAAGACACTTCATAAGGCGTAAGTCAAGATGAAGCACTTGATTGGAAGTGATAGATGTTCCAAATACTTTCATAGTTTGATCAAAAGGAGTAATGTCAGAACTCCATTAACTTTCTTGTTAAAGCTAATGGTACTATCACTACATCACCGTAAGAAGTCGAAGTTGCTTGTTGAATTTTACAAAGATCTATTAGGTACTTCCCAACCCACTACCAACTTTGATCCCGATGTGTTCAACTATGGCCCAAAGTCGAGTGAAGAAGAGAGATTACACTTTGCATTTCATCACCCCAAAGGAGATTTGGGAAGCACTCGATATAGGCAATGACAAGGCACTGGGCCGATGGTTATACTACGCTTTCTTCAAGAATAGATGGAAAGATGGGCCATGATATTGTAAGACGTGTCCAAGAGTTCTTCTCATGGAGTTCTTTGAAGCGTGTTAATCATACCATCATTACCTCGCTACCAAAAACCGACCATGATCCCAAGGTAAATGATTTCAGGCCCATCTGATTGACTAATGTGGTATATAAGATCATCACAAAGATTCTAGCTAACAGAATGGCATTGATCCTTCCTTCTCTCATTGACAAATCCCAAGGGGCTTTTGTGAAAGGAAGAAACATGATGGACAACGATATGTGGCACAAGAGTCAGAGAGGATTTAATAGAGCCAGAGTCTCACCAAGATGTATGCTTATGGTGGACCTTTCAGAAAGCATTCGATACGATCTCTGGAGCTTCCTCGAATCGGTACTAAGAAGTCTAAAATTTCCGCATGATTTACAAGATGGATCATGGAACGTGTTAGCTCAACCTCCTTCTCCCTTTCTATCAATGGTGAGCTACATGGATACTTCAAAGGAAAGCGCCTAAGACAAGGTGATCCTATGTCCCCTACTCTCTTTATCTTGTGCATGGAATACCTCAAGGTCGCTTAAAATGAAGGCCGAGGCAAGAGCTTTCATATTTTCCAAAGTGTAAAAATTGGGCATTACTCATCTTGCATTCGCGATGACCTCATGCTTTTGCCAAAGGAGATATATCTTCATTGGGATTCTTATGGATTGTCCGGAAGAGTTGGAGGCTGCCTCAGATTAACTCTTAACCCCGCTAAATCCTCCGTCACTTAGCGGGAATGCATTCTACGCTCGACTTGATATTGACCAGAGTGGGTTTCGCCATTGGTAGCTTTCCGGTACGATACTTGGGGATCCCTTTGTCCCCAATTTCAGTCTCGGTGGATCAATTTGCCCCATTCACTAGTGCTATTTCGAATTACATTCAGAAATGGGGGCACCACACCCTTTCTTATGCTGGTAAGCTGGAACTAATCAGTCGGCCGCCCGCGGGTTGAGAGCTTTTGGTTCCGGGCACTTCCTATCCCGGCCACTATTATCAACAAGGTAAGGTCTGCTTGTATTCAATTCTTATGGGGGGGGAAACCACCAAGAGTTGCTTGGGATATCATTTGCCTGCCTCAAACCGGGCGTGGCTTGGGTCTTATGAACATCAAGGAATGGAATCATGCCCGCTATCCAGACGATTTGGCAAACTCACACTAAGTCGATTCTCTATGGGTCCAATGGATCAATAGCCACTATTTGAGAGATATTACAATTTGGGACTATGAGGTACGCCCTAGGGACTCCCTTTATTCAAAAAGATTTGTGGATTCGCGACAAATTTGTTTCTATCTTTGTAGCCATGGTGATGCTATTGACGGCTTTACAAAATGTCAGGCTAACGGTATATTTGATTCAAGCTCAGATATGATATCTTGCGACTCGCAAGCTAAAAAGCTCGATGTCACAAATTTGGAAAGGATTCATTCCTCCCAAATTCTCTTTACTATGTGGCTAAATTGCAGAAGCGTTAGCTACAAAGGATACTCTATCATTTCTCAACTTGGAGGATAAATTCATGGATTCTGCAAGCAAGCTAATGAAACAAGGGAACACCTCTTCTTTGATCGCCCTATACACACATGATTTGGAAGAGCATAAAAGATTGGTTGGGTATTAGAAGAGAGATGACAATCATTGAAAGCTCCTTAAATGGATTAAGAAAGAACACCGCTGACAAGCATCCGAGCCAAAGCTATTTTGCTTACTTTTTGCATAATGGTTTATGAGATTTGGAGGGCAAGAAACACAATGCTCTTTGAAGGCACAAGCTTGCCAGTAAGAGGTCATTGCAAGAATCAAAACAACATCTTATAGAGTTCTCTATGATTTTATCCTCTTGTAGTGGCACCTTTGAGTGACCACCCTCCTCTATCTCTTCTTGTTTGCATTACGTTGAGGCTTGAGATACCTCAACGACTGATTGTAGCCACTTCCTTTTCGTTATTAGTAATAATATTTGCATTTACCTAAAAAAAAAAAAAGAATCCCCTAACATTTTATTAGTCTTGTTCATATACACTCTCATTTTAGTTTACTTAAGGCACTAACATGTCTTTATAACGATCCGGGAATTTAACCCAAAGTACTACATACTTCCACTCTTTTAAAATTGACTATTTTTCATATAAAACTTCCAAGATACTAATAACCGTAGTATCAAGTCATAATTTCTTTTCAAGACAAGTCACAATACCTTTAGAAATAAAATTAGACTTCTAAATCAAGTGACTTCTTTTCTTTTAAGGCCTTAGGCAATTGATGCCTTAAAATCAATTTGCCTTTCATTAATTCAAGTCATTTATCCTTATTAATATACTTAGAGTAAATCTCTCTTTTTTATCTTTCCATAAAGCTAATATAACCAACTTCCCATAAAGTCGTTATATTAACTTTATACCTTAGTCAATTACAATTTCCTATCCAAGGGACTTATACATTTAAAACGAAACAAGTATCAATACTTTAAAACACTTCAAGTCCCTTAACTTTGAAAACTTAAGACATCCCTAATACTTTAAGGAAGTGAGCTAATCCCCTAACTCAGCCAACTTGACCATTCTTAAAACAAGTAAAGGATATCAAAGTCTAGTACGTCTACCGTACTATATAAGTCAACTATTCATGCTCAAAAGATAGGAAAGTTCTACATACCTCTTCGGGTCAATCCACTTGCTAAGTACAATATTCCGCCCGTAGTATGTCAACCTATAATGTCCACAATACGTCTATTAACGTCTTACTTCAAACGTAGAATATTATAAGTGCAAAGTCACCAAATTCTATGAAAAATCGGACAGCACTTCCTTTGTTTCTTCATACTTTGCCACCTTTTTCAAGGCCGAATTCAATAACCAAACACGCCACATTTAAGGCCCAACAATGCAATTAACAATAGGGGATTACACGCCTACTAGACGTGTAAAATTCCGCCCCACAATTGATATCAAACTAAAACAACTACAAGTGTAAATCCGACAACTTGGGATACAACAATACCAATTCTTATTCAATTTCCTTTTCAATCCAAATTGTTAGCATGACATGATATCAAGTCGCAATCGATTATAACTACTATAATCTTCAAGTAAGTAACATGCGACGATTCTAATTAACGACCAATTTGTAATCCAACTTCAAATGGCTTATATGACATTTCGGATTTTAGGCTACAACAATCCATAACACTTATAAAACTTCAACACATATACTTCATGCTAGCAAACATGTAAGGCTAACAACAATATATAATCTTGTAACACTTTAAGAGACAAGATTATTACCTCAACGAGTCTTAGTCCAACTTCAAATCCGAAGTCTCTCCCTAGAAACTTAGAGCCTCTTCTTGACACTTTAATCCGCCACTTGAGACCCTTAGAATATCACAAACAACTTTCCTTCAATCTTCCAAACAAAACCTAGGAAAGCAACTAGGTTTTCATCTTGCGACTAATACGAAAACTATCTTTTTCCGGGATTTTTCTATTGAGATACCCTTACAATACCCTCATGAACCTTGGTTTAAAGTGTGGAGCTTAATGGACAACAAACAAATTTTTTTCTTGTTGGGACTTAGTGAACCCGAGAGCACTCTCTATGTGTTCTTCAAATTCTTGAAATTTTTTCTAAGTGTAGAAGTTAGTCTTGCTACTAGTACTACTATATAGTAACATGGAGGGTCAAGATGTGCACAAATGTGTGTCTTGGATGAAGTTCTTTTAAATATCAAGACTTGTGGTCCCATTGACTAAGTCAATTTTATCAAGCTCTTCAACTTGCAAGACTTTGTCATCCTAACAATGGTCAAATGACCCTTTTGGCCATGCATATTTTGTCCAAGACTACATAAGGGGGGTGACACGTGTCGTCCTCCCATTCGTCACAATATTACGTTTTCCGACAATTCCATAATTCCGATAAATTTTTACAAGTCTCTAATCTAAACATTTGGGATTCTCACGTACATTCTTAAAACATGTCCTGTAAATACGGGGTGTAACATTCTTCCCCCCTTAGAAACATTCGTCCCCGAATGTTCCTTCGGAGTCAAACTTATAATTCGCGACATAGTTTCCTTTTACTACCCCAACACACCAATAATGCCACACACGACCACATAATAGCACTTAAACAAAATGCTTATATTAAAACTTGACAAGTAAGGGGAAAATGAATTACCTGAAAGTGTAGGGAATAAGTGAGGATACTTCCTCAACATGTCCTCCTCCACTTCCCAAGTTATCTCCTCCCGGTTATTATTCCTCCACAAGACTTTGACGGAAGCCACATCCTTGGTCCGCAGTCGCCTGACCTGGCGATCGAGTATCACTATGGGACTCTCCTCATACGATAACCCCTCTGTCACCTGGACCTCACTAGCTGGGAAAACTCTCGATGGATCTCCGATACACTTCCGCAACATAGAAACATGGAAGACCGGATGTACCGCCTCTAACTCTAATGGCAGATCCAACTCACAGGCAACCTTGCCTACTCTACGGATGATCTGGTAGGGCCCAATGTACCTTGGGATGAGTTTTCCCTTCTTTCTGAATCTCATCACACCCTTCATGGGTGACACATTCAAGAAGACCCAATCGTCTACCTGAAACTCCAAATGCCGACGCCGATTATCCGCATATGACTTCGCCGACTGAGCCGCTATCTCTCTCCCGGATAAGCATCACCTTATCCACTACCGCTGAATCATGTTCGCCAACTAATCGCACTCGCCCACGCCGAACCAACCAATCGGCGACTACACTTCCGCCATACAAAGCCTCGTATGGCGCCATCTCAGATACCGGAATGGTAGCCGTTGTTATAAGCAAACTCCACAAGAGGCAAATGATCCTCCCGCCTACCTCGAAATCAATCACGCAGCTCGCAGATATCCTCGCGTTTGGATAGTACGCCCGCCTTCCCGCTACCGAGGATGAAACGCTGATCGAGACTCACCGTGTCCCTAATCCTTCTCGAAAGACCTCCGGAAGTTAGCCGTGAACCGGGCTCTCTATCCGATATAATCGATACGTGGGACTCGTGCGCCTCACAATCTCTCGATGTACACCGCATAGTCTCACCAAAACGCCGCCCCGATCGAAGGAAATGGGCTGATTTCACACCACAACAATAACCCAAATGGAGTCGTACTTCCTCTGAGTATGAGGTAACCATGTAACAAAGTCCATGTTGATCACCTCCCACTTCCAAGTCGGAATCTCAATAGCCTGCAATATCCCACTAGGCCTCTGGTGCTCGACCTTGACCTGTTGGCAATTAGGACACTGTGCAACAAAACCTGCCACGTCCCTCTTCAGGCCATCCCACCAATACATATATCTGAGGTCATGGTACATCTTGGTCGACCCCGATATTGAATGGAATAACGAGCACCGCAGTGCCTCCCCTAATCCGATGAAGTCCCGCTACACGGAACACACAACCGCCCTCAAAGTCGAGCACCCATCGACGCTAACTCAATAGACTCTTCTCCTCCCGAAGAGTCGCATCTCGATACCGCATCAACACTAGGTCCTCAAACCGCCGCTTCTTCACCTCATCAACGATGGAAGACTCAGAACCCCACGAACCCGCACTCACTATCGCTTCAGACGATCAATCGAACCCCAAGGCTCGCAATGATGGATCTCGACAGACTATGTCCTCGCCTCTCCGCCGCACTCTCGGCTGCACTCCCATCGATCTATGACTCAAGGCATCGGAACCACGCTGGCTTTCCCCGGATGGTATAGAATATCAACATCATAATCTTTCAACAACTCTAACCACCATCTCTGTCGCAAGTTCAGCTCCCTCTACCTGAAGATATACTGGAGGCTCTTGTGGTCTGTATAAATATCCACATGAACCCCATACAAATAATGTCTCCAAATCTTCAAGGCATAAATAACTGCGGCCAACTCTAAGTCGTGGGTAGGGTAATTCCTCTCATGCTCAGAATCGCCGGAAGCATAGGCTATAACCTTGCCATGCTGCATCAAAACACATCCTAGCCCGATACCCGAGGCATCATAATAAATCACGTACCCGTATAACCCCTCAAGAAGAGTAAGAACTGGAGCCGTAGTCAACCTTTCCTTCAGTAACTGGAAGCCCTTCTCGCAAGCCTTTGTCCACTGGAACTTAGCTGCCTTCTGAGTCAGCCTAGTCAATCTGCGTCAAATCAAGCAACCGCTTCCACAAACCTACGATAATAACTCGCCACTTCTAGGAAATCGCGCACTTGGCCGGAGTAGTAGGTATCGGCCAAGACTTTACTGCCTCAATCTTTGTCGTATCCACCTGAACACCATCAGCCCCAATAATGTACCCCAGGAATGCCACTGAGGCCAACCAAAACTCACACTTGGAGAACTTGACGAATAATCGCCGCCCGAGGACCCAAGTACCGCCTCGCCGATCTGCATGCCTCGCTGCAGACGCGAATAAACCAGATGTCATCAATGAATACTATCACAAATGTATCCAAAATGGCTTGAACACCTTGCTCATCAAATCCATAATTACTACCGAGCGCTGGTCAAACCGAAAGACATAACCTCAACTCATAGTGCCCATACCGGTCCCGAATGCGCTTTGGGATATCTCGCACTCGCACCTGATGATAACTAGACCGCAGGTCTATCTTGGAGAAATACCTCGCACCCTGCAACTGGTCAAACAAATCATCAATCCTGGGGAGGGGGTACCTATTCTTGATGGTTACCTTATTCAACTGCCTATAATCAACACACATACGCAGCGTCCCATCTTTCTTCTTTACAAACAAAACCGACGCTCCCCAGGGAGAAACACTAGGCATGACAAAGCCTTTTTCCAGCAAATCTTTCAGCTGGTCCTTCAGCTCCCTCAACTCGGCAGGTGCCATCCGGTATGGCGGAATAGATATAGGCCGAGTGTCTGGCAACGTATCAATACAAAACTCAATCTCCCTCGTGAGGATACCCAAGATCGCCCGGGAACACATCCGAAACTCCCTAACCATCGCATCGATCAAGAATCGACACCTCACCTGATCAATACCCAACGGATGATAGATGTACCCTTTCGCACCATCTTCCCGCCTTGAGGTAAGAAATAAACCTACCGGGCGACGCTGTGTTGCCCTTCCACTGATAATCGCTCACCCAAATCGAACCGACCAACTCGTTTCATACCAACGTTGGCATAACAAGAAGCCAACCAGTCCATACCCATAATGACATCAAAATCTGTCATCTCTAACTCTATCAAGTCTGCTAGGGTCTGACGATTGTAAATAAACACTGGACAATCCTTGTACACCCGCTCCGCTAACACCGAATCACCTACTGGCGTAGCTACCTCAAAAGGCTCAATCGACACCGGCTCTATCCCAATTCTACCAGCAATAAGAGGGGATACATAGGACAAGGTAGAACCTAGATCTATCAAAGCATATACGTCATAGCATGAAATCAATAATGTACCTGTGACGACGTCAGAGGAAGCCTCCTGATCCTGGCGGCTGGCTAAGGAATAAATGCGGTTCTGTGGACCGCTAGAACTGGGACCTCCACCACGACCTCCGCCACATACGCTGGTCCGTGAACACCGCTCCGGGCGCATAACCACGTAAGAAGAAGATCCAAAGAATCGACTTCGCTTACTGAACCATAACACCCCGCCGCTCGACGGACAATCTTCCTCAAATGGCCCCGCCGCCACAAGAGTAAATAAGCTCCCGGCCATACGACACTCGCCAGGTGCGACCTACCGACGAGCACACCGAGATGCGGGTGGTCTCGACGGTGACGGCCGCCTCCTCGAAACCCAAGTCTCCGGAGCTCGACTGCTTCCCGAATGACCCGGCTGATGAGACCTCACACCAGAAAATCGAGAAGGAGCACTCGGCCGGCTGAAATGTGACCTAGTTCGCCGAGGTTGTCCGCCTAAAATCGCCTCGAGACCTGCTGCCTGGCCTCGCTGGCCGGCCAAGCCGATCTCTCCATCTCTCGTCCTCTATCTCTCGCGCATAGGCTCAGATTCCGGCAATATCCATACCGGGCCAAGAGCCACACCAAGCATGCACAATCATATGACGGCCTAGCCTCATCACATAACGATGAACTCATTCCGCCATGTCGCTACAATGGTGTGCGATACCGACCAATGAAGCCAAACTCTGTGTCAGATTTCTCGATAGTCCTCCCATTCTCGCCTCAAGGTCAAGAATCTATCTACGCGGCTCTCTCATCTCGTGAGGCAAAAAGTGATCCAGAAGGCCTCGTGAACTCCTCCCGAACAACCGGAAGAGCGCCCTAACCTCTCTCGACAGCCTCATGACTCAAACCAGCCAACGCAATATCGCATAACCGTAAGAGGCTAGCATAATCGACTGCCTCCAAGCTCTAAGAACTCGCATAGTCCAGAATCGCCGAATGAACTCCTCGCGATCCTCCTCGCACTCGAACCATAAAACTCGTGGATGACAATCTGTAAAATCCCGATCCGCAAATCCGCTTAGGGTTAGCTACCGCCTCGCTCGCCGCCGCTACTTATGCCGTCAATAACCGGACCGCTTCCCGTAGTCTCTATACTCACTGGATGTGGAATCGAGGCTCGTGCCGAACCTCCGAGCTACCGCCGCCTCGACTTTCTAATATCGCTTGCGAATAACTCGCCGACCCGCTACTACCTCGTGCATAGTCCGTGCTCGAGTCCTAGTAACTCTCTGCACCGCTAGCGCCTCGCCACGCCGCTTTGCCCTTCCGCCCCGGTCGCCTTTCGTGGAGGCATAATCATACATAAGAATAGGTCGTAGAGGATTCAACCTAATAAGACATCTCTACCGCACAATCTCAGAGAGAAGAATGGAAACTAATCCTAAATGTCTCGCACTCCTCGACTATAGGTGTGCACAACACACCGATAATCAAGACTCTACTAGACACGAATCAGACACTTTCCGAGGACTAATCGCTCGATACCACTTTTGTCACGACCACTCGGGCCGCATCGTGCCCTACCCGGGCACCCTGCCTGTAAACATCGAGAATAGCAAAGCAGAACATACACAACATATAAACATGTTTAGACAATAAACAACACAAAGCAGCGTAAGGCCGCTTCCATAAAATATACATAATCACAAGTAAAACATTACAACTCGTCCTTACATTTCAAACAACAAATACGTGACTACTGCACTTAGAATAATAACTGGACAGGTTCGCCATACCCCGAATGTACATAAATCTACAACATCAGGAAAATCAGTACTAAAAAGACAAGCCTCCGAGAAATGGAGCTTCGACGCCGATCGCTTATCCTAAGAATGAGGATCCACCACCGCTACTCCCTACCGCGCAGATTTAACGCAACCCCGATGGCGGGTCGCACAATATGTACTAAGTATGTAAATCGAAAATACTATAATTACATCATAAGTCTAAAACAAAGTCTGAGACATGTATGATAATCAAATTACGCTTCATCAGACTTACTAACAATGAGAGTAAAATAAGAGTATACATACTGCACAAAAAAATAGGAGGCTCTCGATCAAAGCAGGACAACCCGCCCGCAGTATCATTAAGCAATCCTACATCCTGAGACTATTTCACCTGCAAGGGTCGTGTGGACCCGCATGAGGTATTCCTCGCATCATGGGTAGAAAATCCATGGAGTGGTATAATGTCTTGGGGGTTTACCCCTCAATCATACTCGTGGTGGTATAACGCCTCGGGGTTTACCCCTCATTTATACTCTTACCATGGAGAAGGTGGTATAATGTCTTGGGGGTTTACCCCTCATTTATACTCTTACCCTGAAGAAGGTGGTATAACGTCTTGGGGGTTAACCCCTCATTTATACTCTTACCCTAGCTCAAACGGCCATCATACATAACATAAGCCCTACCGGCTTATCATACATAACATAAGCACTACCGGCTTATCATACAATATATAAGCAAGTTAAGAATCCCCTAACTTCTTATTAGTCTTGTTCATATACACTCTCATTTTAGTTTACTTAAGGCACTAACATGTCTTTATAACGATCCGGGAATTTAACCCAAAGTACTACATACTTCCACTCTTTTAAAATTGACTCTTTTTCATATAAAACTTCCAAGATACTAATAACCGTAGTATCAAGTCATAATTTCTTTTCAAGACAAGTCACAATACCTTTAGAAATAAAATTAGACTTCTAAATCAAGTGACTTCTTTTCTTTTAAGACCTTATGCAATTGATGCCTTAAAATAAATTTGCCTTTCATTAATTCAAGTCATTTATCCTTATTATTATACTTAGAGTAAATCTTTTTTTTTTATCTTTCCATAAAGCTAATATAACCAACTTCTCATAAAGTCGTTATATTAACTTTATACCTTAGTCAATTACAATTTCCTATCCAAGGGACTTATACGTTTAAAATGAAACAAGTATCAATACTTTAAAACACTTCAAGTCCCTTAACTTTGAAAACTTAAGACATCTCTAATACTTTAAGGAAGTGATCTAATCCCCTAACTCACCCAACTTGGCCATTCTTAAAACAAGTAAAGGATATCAAAGTCTAGTACGTCTACCGTACTATATAAGTCAACTATTCATGCTCAAAAGATAGGAAAGTTCTACATACCTCTCCGGGTCAATCCACTTGCTAAGTACAATATTCCGCCCGTAGTATGTCAACCTATAATGTCCACAATACGTCTATTAACGTCTTACTTCAAACGTAGAATATTATAAGTGCAAAGTCACCAAATTCTACGGAAAATCGGACAGCACTTCCTTTGTTTCTACATACTTTGCCACCTTTTTCAAGGCCAAATTCAATAACCAAACACGCCACATTTAAGGCCCAACAATGCAATTAACAATAGGGGATTACACGCCTACTAGACGTGTAAAATTCCGCCCCACAATTGATATCAAACTAAAACAACTACAAGTGTAAATCCGGCAACTTGGGATACAACAATACCAATTCTTATCCAATTTCCTTTTCAATCCAAATTGTTAGCATGACATGATATCAAGTCGCAATCGATTATAACTACTATAATCTTCAAGTAAGTAACATGCGACGATTCTAATTAAAGACCAATTTGTAATCCAACTTCAAATGACTTATATGACATTTCGGATTTTAGGCTACAACAATCCATAACACTTATAAAACTTCAACACATATACTTCATGCTAGCAAACATGTAAGGCTAACAACAATATATAATCTTGTAACACTTTAAGAGACAAAATTATTACCTCAACGAGTCTTAGTCCAACTTCAAATCCGAAGTCGCTCCCTAGCAATTTAGAGCCTCTTCTTGACACTTCAATCCGCCACTTGAGACCCTTAGAATAACACAAACAACTTTCCTTCAATCTTCCAAACAAAACCTAGGAAAGCAACTAGGTTTTCATCTTGCGACTAATACGAAAACTATATTTTTCCGGAATATTTCTATTGAGATACCCTTACAATACCCTCATGAACCTTGGTTTAAAGTGTGGAGCTTAATGGACAACAAACAAATTTTTTTCTTGTTGGGACTTAGTGAACCCGAGAGCACTCTCTATGTGTTCTTCAAATTCTTGAAATTTTTTCTAAGTGTAGAAGTTAGTCTTGCTACTAGTACTACTATATAGTAACATGGAGGGTCAAGATGTGCACAAATGTTTGGCTTGGATGAAGTTCTTTTAAATATCAAGACTTGTGGTCCCATTGACTAAGTCAATTTTATCAAGCTCTTCAACTTGCAAGACTTTGTCATCCTAACAATGGTCAAATGACCCTTTTGGCCATGCATATTTCATCCAAGACTACATAAGGGGGGGTGACATGTGTCGCCCTCCCATTCGTCACAATATTACGTTTTCCGACAATTCCATAATTCCGATAAATTTTTACAAGTCTCTAATCTTAACATTTGGGATTCTCACGTACGTTCTTAAAACATGTCCTGTAAATACGGGGTGTAACACTTAGGTATGGGTAGGTAAAAATAGGCATTTAGGCTCATTACGTGTACCATAAACTCTTTAGCTTTTCAATGTTTCCCTTTTCTTTTGATTCTTTCCTTCACTTCAAATCTATCTTTCCCCTCTTTTGTTTTGAGAGCGTGAAGTGTATTATAATAACAAGCACCCCCAAACTTAGGCTTTTGCCTATTTCTTATTACTTTTTTTATTGGGGTGCATCAATCTTGTTTGCTCTTTTTGTCTCTTTTTAAACAAATTGTATTCCAACTATTTCACATTTTTACTTATGGCACAAGTGTGGGAATATAGGGTGTCAAAGAAAAAGTTTCATGTTTAGGCTCAACGGGGCTGACTAGGGATATGTTTAATGTCAGAGATAGAAAAGAGTGGTAAGAATTGGCTGACAAAAAAATGCCTGAGTCATCTCCCTAATATGCACATCCTAACTATTTCGCCTCAAATAGCAAGCAATCATAACACATAGGTTTTAATCATTTATCATGCACAATTCAGGCACGAAACTCCAAATATACCGATTTTATGAGTTTTTGGCATATCTAACCTAAGTGTTTAGATAGTTGCTTCTAATTCCATTACATTATTCCACCTTACTTCACTAGGTGTTTCTAGTAACTACAACATCCATGATCTTTGACAGACAATTATGACTCAAAAAGAAAAAATTTATGACTCAAAAATACACAAGAACAATAAAAAAGACTCAAACATACTATAACAATAAGACACAAATAAGACACCCCCCCAAACTTAAATCACACATTGTCTCCAATGTGTGCAAGACTCAAAGACAATAAAAGAGACAAGACACTTACAGACTTGGTTTAAAATGGCGGCGGCGGCGGTGGCATTGGATAGTACATTGACCACTGGTTGAACAAGGAACTCCTCTCGTTAATTTGCTGCCTCGTTTCTTATTGTCCTTGTATCACCGTGTCCACACTCTGCATCATCCTTATCTGATTCTGGAGTAACTGCTCCATCGCGGCACCAAGGTTCCGATTCTACGGGTGGTCGGTGGTCGCTTCTACCGCATATCGAGCCTCTATCTCGTGCTCATCTTCGCCCTCGGCGCCTCTGCCGCTGCCACGCGCGCCGGTGCTCTTCTTCTTGCTGCTGGGGGACTTGGGTCTGGGAAGGAGTGCACTATTCCATATGACACAGGCAGTTGGTTTCTCTCACGAGTATCAGTGGGTAGGGTTGGGACCCCATTTAAGGCGCATAAACTTGTGATAAGTGAGCCATGTCCCAACCCACCTGTTGTTACCAACCTGCTGATCTCTTCAATACTTTGCACTATCTCCTTTCCCACATCAATCGTCTTCCCCGTCATAATTCCATATATCAATTTGATTCGCTCTTCCGCACTGTAAAGTGCGTTGATGGAATCGACGGCATCGACGAATACAACTTCTTGTCGCTGGTTGAATCGACACCGCCATCCTCTTGACCCATTTCTGGCAATATCAAATGCAGCCCCAGGGTAGCTCACTGTGCCTACGACGGTATTCCAGTCGATGATGTTGGTGCTTCTAGACCTTGTTCTGAAGTAGCTTCGGTCATCACCTCTTTCCTCAACATCAACTGTTTCTAATGTCGCATTGACCTCTTCTGCCATCACAGGCACATATTTTCCCCTTACAAAGCATCCATTTTCCACCTTCTCCAGAAGATTAGCATAAAATTCACGCACCATCACTGTGTTCATTGGTGCTATCTCTTCCGGGTTTACAAATCTTTCCCACTCCATCATCTCAATCATCGCCCGAATGGGCTCATAGACATCCTCCTCCCCAAGCGAATCCCTTTGATAGTCCATTCCCCTTTCAGGGATTAAGGGCCTAGTACTAAGCTTTTTGTATCTTTCATGAGCTTGTTGGCTAATAAACCTAGTATCATCATATTGAGGGCTGAGGTGGATGACGCGAGGCTCGCCTCTTTGGCGCATATGGTTAAATCACTTTTTGCAGCGTTTCCTTAGTGTCACAGATGTTCCCCAACACTATCACCCAACAACTAGCAGCTACAACACCTACTACCCCAAAACTTCAACTCCTGCACAACACCCACACTCACCTCCTAGACTCCTCTTTGAAATTTCACAATCAATTTTCAATACCCCAACAATCTTCACAGATACAATACTCCTCCAATCTAATACCTCCTCTTACTACAGTAAAGCTTTCAAGAAAAGATGAAGATTACCTTTTTGACGGTGTTCTTCAAGGTTTTCTTGCCTCTAATGGTGATTTGAGGTAACATTTGCTCCAACGCCTCTATGAAGGGTATGTTGATATGCAGCTTTCTGAACGTCTCCAAAAATTTGGAGAATTGTTTATCAACTGCCTTCCTCTGCAATCTCTGTGGGAACGGGATCTTCTCAGTATACTTCTTCTCTGGAGTTTTCTCTACTACTGGGCGAGCTTCAACCACTTTCTCTTTCTCTATTTCTGCCCTTTGTTCAACTACCGGCTGAGGTGAATCGCCCAATCGCTTACCACTTCTCACTGCATCGCTCGCATTTTTCTCTCGGATTTATCTCTGTGTTGCTTGGCAGTGTACCTGTGGCCTGTTGTTCGACAGCTTTGCTAGTTGACCCACTTGTGTTTCCAAGTTCCTGCATGAAGATCTAGTCTCTGCCATGAACTAGGTCTGGGAGTTGGTGAGGGTCAACAAAGCTGCCTCACCATCTTGCTTTTACGGGAATACGTGCATTGAATTGCCGAGAAGGTGGGGCCCGAGTAAATGGTCACGATTCGATATTGGCCTCGAATCGATTCTCGCTGCCCGCTCTCTCTCCATGAAAATTTGGGTGATTCCTCCACCCTGTATTGTATGTGTTGGAGTATGGGTTGTTCTGGGGCCTCTGATAGTTACCCACATCTTGTCACTCTGCTTGCTCGATTGGCATATTATTAGGATCAACTGAAGGACATATATTGTTACACCCCGTAAGTCCAGGACATGTATAAGAGAATGTATATAAGGAATCAAGACTTGGAAGTTAGTACGAAAGGAAGAATTGTTTTTCCGACGGAAAATCTTCCGAACGCCGGAAGGGAAAAATGTTCGTTGTTGAGAATTGGATTCTCAAAGTGCATTATTTTGAAGAGTGTGGAACTCTTAACCTTATGGAAATTTATTTTTACGGATTTGGTCACGTGGGGCCCACCCGAGGAATTTTACGTTTTGTGGGGCCCACGAGGGTTACGGAATTTTATGGACGAATGAGAGGGCGACACGTGGAACCCCCCCACATGTGGTCTTGGACGAAATTTAGTAAGGGTAAAATGGTCATTGACCATCTTGGAAGATAAGTCTTCAAGCTTGAGATTTTTGACCAAGGTGAACTTGTCCACTTGGCTTTACATTAATTGCTCTTCATCCTAGCCCACAAGTGTATTAATCTAAGCCCTTCTTTGTGTTATATAAGCATACCACTAGTGCAAGACTAGTCTTAAACACTTAGAAAAAATTAGAGAACTTGTTCTTGTTGAAGAAAGTTGAGCTCTCGGGTTTGCACCATTCCCCACTAGAAAAAATTGTATTTTTGATCCTTTGTTCACAAGACTTAAACCCAATGTCCCTAAGGGTATTGTAAGGATATCTCAATAGAAAGATTTCGGAAAACGACGCTGTATTAGTCGCAAGGCGGAAACTTAAGAAGTTCTTCAACTTTGAAGTTGGAACTTGAAGATGAGTTCTTCATAGGCTTCTAAGGAGTGCTTGGAGCGGATTGGAACATAAGGAAAGGAGCTAAGAATTTGCTAAGGCGCGATTTTGAATCTTGGAATTTTTAAGGGCTTATAAAGGTATAATCTTGTCGTTTTAGTAGTTAAGATTACTTATCATTGTAGTTGTGGATTTTAGCAAGCATGAGATGTTTAGTATGAAGTTTGATTAGTATATTGGCTATTGGAACCCTAATCCGAAAACTAGCATGTTTAGCCTTAAGATTACAATTCAAGTTGAATATTAGTTTAAGTCGTCGCATGTTGTATAAAGAAGGAAATTGTAGTTGTTGAAGTTGTTTATGGCTATATAACATGTTAGACCTTAGAACTTGGAATTGGAAAAGGATTGGAAAAGACTTAGTGTTGTTGGTTATTGTTGGCCGAGAATGACTAGTGAGTATTAAGCTACTTCGTATGAATTGTGGGGCGGAATTTTACACGTATTGTAAGGCGTGTAATCCCCTTTGTTTGGTTGTTGTTTGGAGCCTTAAATGTGGCGTGTTGGTTATTGTATTCGACCTTGAAAAAGGTGGCAAAGTGAGTAGAAACAAAGGAAGTGCTGCCCAATTTTCCGTAGAATTAGAGACCGCTTATGTCACGACCCGAACCAGGGCCCGTGACTGGTGCCTTACCCCGGGCACCCTAGTGATACAACATCAGAGAAAACCCAGCGGAAATAAAAACTTAAACATATAATTAGATATGGATCAAGATAAAAGAAAATAGGCCAACCAAAACGGTTGCCTTTCAACATATATATACATAAACATTTGAACAGCCATAATTTACAACCCCGCCACACAAATAAAGCATGCACTTAAGATTTTTTTCAATAACTATGACGGGACAGGGCCCCGCCATACCCCTGAATGTACAAGAACCTACAGACTCAGGGTAACATACCAAAGATAAGCCTCCGAAGGAACAGAGCTTCCCAATACGCTGAAAGGTGATCCTAAAGCGGGGATCGACAGCCGATGTACTTACCGCGCAGATTTAACGCAGCCCCGGCGAGGTCAAGACAACAGTACCAAGTATGTGAAACGAAAATATCAGAATGAAATCATAATAGTCTATATAAAGCAGAGACATGTATGATAACCAAACTACAAGACACAACATATAAATAAATATATCAAGTCGTGGACTCACGCCTCCAAATCATCACTGTGTCTGGAATTCCTTCCTCACCGCCATTTCCTATGATATAACAACACCAAGGAGTATACCAACACCGTGTCCCACTGTGTTATAAAACCGTGACGGCAAGTATAACTACCAGATCCGACCGCATTCAATAATATCGCATAACCATATCATAAAGCCGACACGCGGCAAGTGCAATAGCCTCCACGCCTCCTCGCGCCACGTGAAATGACGGGGCAAGTGAATCGCCACGCACTGCATCACAACCGTAAGTCACGGCTCCATCCAAACACCGACTCGCGGTCGACACGCAAGTGCAATAACCGCTACCAGATCCACCGCGCCACGAGTCGACGGGGCAAGTAAACAGCTACGCACCATCACAACCGTAGTCACGATACTTCGCCGCGGTCCGACACGCGGCAAGTGCACAATAACCGCTACCAGATCCACTCGCCACGTAGCCGACGGGGCAAGTAAACAGCTACGCACCATCACAACCGTAAGTCACGATATTTCGCCATGAATAACCATAATGGTCACATGTCCACGGAATCCATCATCGTAGACATGCCCATGTAACAATGATAATGAAGATACCTGGAATCTTCCACATCGCGCAGACGCCCAAGTAAGTTCTCAACTACCAACCGCCCTCCATCGAGACGCAGAGTATAGAAACACAATTCTTGCACAACAAAGGCTATCACAACAAGCATAGGCAAGTTACACAACAACAAGCATAGGCAAGTTATACAACAACAAGCATAGGCAAGTTATACAACAACAAGCATAGGCAAGTTATACACAACTCAAGGTACTTTCATTTTATATCAAAGTCCGGGTTTTTAACCCTAAAGTACTACGTACGTTAAATTCCTTTTAAAGAGATCCATTCCTTTTATAAAAGTCACCCGATACCCGTAGTATAAAATAGAGTGACTCACATTTTTAGGTAAACCAAAACACTTTCCTTTTCAACCACATTCTTTTCCCTAAGGTTCCAGTTTGCCTAATTCCAATTACTCAAGTCTCTTTATTTTAGAAAAGTTTCATAGTTCAATGTCTTAATCTCTTTTAAAACAATTGAGTAACATATGCCATATGTGTGAAAGCGCTTTATTTTTGTTTATAACCATCTTATTAAAGCAAATGATCTAGAAAATGTAATATCATTTTGTCTCATCTTAGCTTCTATGCATGGAGGTTTCTACCGGTTTTAATAATACTTCATTATTCAATACATTTTCCTTTATTAGCGCCGCAGTTGGTTTGTTCGATCCTTATTCGATTTCCAAATCAAGAAACATTATTCCTTTTAAAAACCAAGTACTCATTACTCACGAATGAGGTTTCACACAAACATCCATATTAAGTCAAGTCTCTTATCTTTTAAGATTAAGTCTCTTAATTTCTAAATCAGCAAACCATTCTTTTTATCTATCTTAAGACGTTATACCTAACTTCCCATAAAGCTAGTATAACTCTTATGTTTTCAAAACCAAGTATTACTCTTTTTTCAAAAAGGTTTCTTGATATATTTTTGAAATACATTCAAGGTTCTTATTATTCAGGCTTAAGTCAAAAGACATTGCTGCATAACCACGCTCGTTAACACACGACGCTCACCGCACTATATATATTTCTTTAAAATATCATGCTCAAGAGTATGGAAGAATCACATACCGCGACGATTATCGACTATAAGCAAAACGCCCACGCTATAACCCGCTAGCCTTGTCCACCTTCCAAGTAGTTCATGCTACTCGCAGTAACATTCAACCAATAAAGGTTATCACCATCAAATACAATCCTATGTAAGTACGCTTTAATCTTCTACTTATATTCTTCCGATGTGATTTCGCCAAGTCTTTTCAGTAATATCCTTCTATTACGCTTCAAATCTCTTCTATGAATCTTATATTCATTTCTATACTACTACGATGTAATTTCCAATTACACAAGAAGGATAGGATTATTTACCTGTGAAGCCCAAAATTATCCAAGTAAAAATGTCGCTCCTAAGCAACGTTAAGCTCCTACCCGAGTGCTCCAATCCGCCCAAACAACCCTTAGAAGTTCTACGCAACTTCTACTTAACACTTCAACCGACTATGAAGATTTTCCTTAGGGTTTCGCTTAGTGGCTAAAGGAAGTATAATAGTATTTTCCTGCCAGATAGAGGTAACCTGGGAATACTACAAGGTATTTGGGCTAAGGTATTTAGTGGCATTATAACAATACTGGAGAGTATTTCTATACCACAAAGGGGGTATTATACTAAACAACTAGGCTGGGGGTGCCCTCTCGCCAAGCCTCACCTGTGGAGAGGCTCTCGCCAAGGCTTCTAAAGAGTGGGGCTTTGGACGAACTACTCAAGAGGGGAGGGAGGATTTCAAGACTTAGAAAGATTGCTCAAGTTTTGGATGAAGAAAGTCTTCAACTTAGAGGGGTATTTATAGGTCAAGCAAGGGCCAACCAATGGCCAAGATCCATCCAAGTGTAAGGCAAGTGTAGGGCTAGATTTAAACCATGTGTACCTTATCCATCTACCACACCAACTTGCACAAAAATATCCTACCAACTCCCTCCTCCAAATCGTCCATGCCGCCCACACTTCCTTCCAATGTGAGGGTGACACATGTCACCCTCCCGTTGGTCCAAAATGTTTCGTCTCTCGGAAAAATCTGCAAAAATTAGAAATGACATAGCCGGAATTTTCCCTTCGCAAGTTTAGTAAAACGTTTCGTCGAAAAACGATTCTTTTTGGTACTTGTGCACAAATTTCGAACCTATGCCTACTTTAAGGCTCAAATTATATACGTACGCCCTCACGTACATACTCTGGAAATACGGGGTATAACATTCTCCCCTCCTTAGAAACATTCGTCCCGAATGTTCCTTCTCAAGACGGATAACGATAAAGTTCTTCTTAACTTAAACAAGTTTCCAATGCCACACATGTCCACAAAATAACACACGTTCTCTTCCTTCCTTACTCGTCGTGCCCTTCTCGAACACTTGAACTCTTCTAGTATACGTACCACACTTCAGTCATTGCTTCAGTTCCCAAAACTTTGGAGTCACCACCTCCAAACTTGGTCATCTTACTAACCTCAATCTCCCTTAAGGCCATTCCCGGCCTTCACGATCCGCTTCTGGTCGAACACATCCACGAACTCATACGATGGTCATCTAAACTTGGGCCTAGCATCCTCGTGACCCTACCACCGCGACCACCCAGATCCGACCCCACTGAACAGCCGCGGTTGGCCCGCAACATGGCCCCAACCCGACCCACTTAACGCATCAAGCTCTTGTTTCCCGATCCGGAACAATCTTACCTATACAGGTCATGAAAGCTACCACTTCCATTTTACACTACCCAAGGAATTTCCCACCATTACTCCACGTATACATATACATTTTGACAAAGATCACCGGCAAAGTCTTGTACTCAAGACGGCCTTACATCTAAGGTCTCAACTGTAATATTCTAAGGTTCATCATTTTCTCACCCCCAGGCTTACCCTTTTTCACTAACCAGGTTTCTAAATCACACTTAGCACAAAGCTATCCGAACATAACACTTAACACATTATCATAACATCAATACATACAAGTCTCTAGAGGGTTAAGGATATACCTGAAAAATAGGCGGTTCAAAGGACCGCTAAAACTGGGGACTTCCACCGCGACTTACCGTGGCTCGCCATGTATGAACATCCTCGCCTAGCTATGAAAGGTGAAGAACTCCGAATCGGGTCTAGTAGTCAGGTTATCCCACCAGTGCTACCCCGGTCGCATAGCCTCTCACAAATGGCCCGCTGGCCGCAAGTATAGCAATCTCCCAAACCAAGACGACATTCTCTACGGGCTTTACCACAATGGTCACACCGAGATACGGTGGCCTCATCCAGCGAGCACTTACTCCCTCGGTATCAACTCGAGCCCCGACCGCCCCGAATATTCCAAACGCCCCGACGACGCTGGGGACTACTTGCATCGGGCGAGGCGCATAATCGCTCGCACAGGCGTGGTCCGCCTCGAAAGTCATCAAAGGACCTGCTCGCCCTCTTCTCGCGATCTCTGCTATTCCGCCGATTTCTCCGCCTCACATCCAAGCGCATAAGCTCGCATGCGGCAATGTCCATGCACCAAGAGCTACACCAACAACTCTTCGCTAGGTAATCATCGAGCTCAGAATATATCGGTGCACTCGATCCTCCATACTAGCTACTAACGCGGGACGCATCGCCAATGAGTCGAACTCCACATTGTACTCCCGAACCGCACGCCTGCTCGCCGCAACACCAAAAACTGTTTACCCGAGCCCTCCTCATCCGCGAGGCAAGAAATGTGCAAGAAAGGCCTCGAGAACTCGCTCCATACACCGGAAGCGCATTCTCTCCCGGACAGCTCCCACGATCAAACCAATCGATTGCGTATCACGCACCGATGCGAACCTCAGACCACCGACTCGGTCTCCGATGCCTCGATCACTCACGATCCAGAATCGCTTGATGAACTCCTGCGATCATCCTCGTGCCTCGACCCATAAAACTCAAGGCCTACAACGTAAAATCCGTAGCCTCGAACTATCTCGATCTAGGGTGAACCATCGGTGCACAGAACCGGCCGCGCCCACTTATCTCTCAAGTCCGCCGTAACTCGCCATTAATCGTGCTCACCTTTGTAACCCATCTCCTCGCCTGCATCGCGGATCGAGGCTCATGTCTCGTGGTCTCAGAGACCGCCGCTTCTACTGCAGCCTCCTCGCTCGCGCTTTCTTCGGGCCCGTTGCTTGCGCGAGGCATAATCGTAAAACGGCACGCCGAGGGTCCAACTTACAACACACCTTCTAAGGCACGATCTCGTAATGAGAAGAATGGAAACAAATCCTAAATGTCCTATAGCTCCCGACATAGATGTGGGTGCACAACACATCGATAATCAAGACTCTACTAGACACGGTCAGACACTTTCCGAGGACTAATCGCTCGATACCACTTTTGTCACGACTCCAACCTGCCCGTGATCGTGCCTTACCCCGGGCACCCTAGTGATACAACATCAGAGAAAACCCAGCGGAAATAAAAACATAAACATATAATTAGATATGGATCAAGATAAGAGAAATAGGCCAACCAAAACGGTTGCCTTTCAACATATATATACATAAACATTTGAACAGTTACAATCCTTACAACCCTGCCCACAACAAGCACTGCACTTAAGATTTTTTCAATAACTATGACGGACAGTGGCCCCGCCATACCCCGAATGTACAAGAACCTGCACTCGGGTAACATACCAAAGATAAGCCTCCAAGGAACGGAGCTTCCCAATACGCCAAAGGTGATCCTAAAGCTGGATCGACACCGATGTACTTCTACTGCAGATGAAAGAAACCAAGGAGGTCAAGACAACAGTACCAAGTATGTGAAATCAAAATATCAGAATGAAATCATAATAGTCTATATAAAGCAGAGACATGTATGATAACCAAACTACAAGACACAACATATAAACAAATATATCAAGTCGTGGACTCACGCCCAAATCATCACTGTGCGTGGAATTCTTCCTCATCGCCATAGCCTATGATATAACAACACCAAGGAGTATACCCAACACCGTGTCCCACCGTGTTATAAAACCGTGACGGGCAAGTATAACTACCGATCCGACCGCATTCAATAATACCGCATAACCATATCACGGTCGACACGCAAGGCAATAGCCTCCACGCCTCCCTCCTCGCTACACGAGCCGACGGGGCAAGTGAATCGCCACGCACCGATCACAACCGTAAGTCACGGCTCCATCCAAACACCGACTCGCCGGTCGGCACGCGGCAAGTGCAATAACCGCTACCAGATCCACCAAGGCCACGAGTCGACGGGCAAGTAAACAGCACGACCGATCACAACCGTAGGTCACGATACTTCGCGAAGCCGACACGCGGCAAGTGCAATAACCGCTACCGATCCACTCGCCACGTAGTCGACGGGGCAAGTAAACAAAGCACGACCGATCACAACCGTAAGTCACGACATTTCGCCATGAATAACTATAATGGTCACATGTCCACGGAATCCATCATCGGTGTAGACATGCCCATGTAACAATGATAATGGAAGCATACCTGCGGAATCTTCCACATCGCCAGACGCCCAAGTAAGTTCTCAACTACCAACCGCCTCCATCGAGACGCCAGAGTATAGAAACACAATTCTTGCACAACAAAGGCTATCACAACAAGCATAGGCAAGTTACACAACAACAAGCATAGGCAAGTTAAACAACAACAAGCATAGGCAAGTTATACAACAACAAGCATAGGCAAGTTATACACAACTCAAGGTACTTTCATTTTATATCAAAGTCCGGGTTTTTAACCCTAAAGTACTACGTACGTTAAATTCCTTTTAAAGAGATCCATTCCTTTTATAAAAGTCACCCGATACCCGTAGTATAAAATAGAGTGACTCACATTTTTAGGTAAACCAAAACACTTTCCTTTTCAACCACATTCTTTTCCCTAAGGTTCCAGTTTGCCTAATTTCAATTACTCAAGTCTCTTTATTTTAGAAAAGTTTCATAGTTCAATGTCTTAATCTCTTTTAAAACAATTGAGTAACATATGCCATATATGATCAGTTTATTCTTGTTTATAACCATCTTATTAAAGCAGCCATGATCTAGAAAATGTAATATCATTTTGTCTCATCTTAGCTTCTATGCAGATGGAGGTTTCTACTGGTTTTAATAATACTTCATTATTCAATACATTTTCCTTTATTAGCGCTGCAGTGGTTTGTTCGATCCTTATTCTGATTTCCGAAATCAGTAAAACATTATTCCTTTTAAAAACCAAGTACTCATTACTCACGAATGAGGTTTCACACAAACATCCATATTAAGTCAAGTCTCTTATCTTTTAAGATTAAGTCTCTTAACTTCTAAATCAGTAAACCATTCTTTTTATCTATCTTAAGACGTTATACCTAACTTCCCATAAAGCTAGTATAACTCTTATGTTTTCAAAACCAAGTATTACTCTTTTTTCAAAAAGGTTTCTTGATATATTTTTGAAATATATTCAAGGTTCTTATTATTAAGGCTTAAGTCAAAAGACATTGCTGTACAACTACATTCATTAACACACGCACGCCACCAGACTATATATATTTCTTTAAAATATCATGCTCAAGAGTATAGGAAGAATCACATACCTCACGACGATTATCGACTATAAGCAAAACGCTCCACGGCTATAACCCGGCTAGCCTTGTCCACCTTCCAAGTAGTTCATGCTACTCGCAGAACATTCAACCAATAAAGGTTATCACCATCAGAATACAAACCATGTAAGTACGCTTTAATCTTCTACTTATATTCTTCCGATGTGATTTCGCTCAAGTCTTTTCTGTAATATCCTTCTATTACAGTTCAAATCTCTTCTATGAATCTTATATTCATTTCTATACTACTACAGTATGTAATTTCCAATTACACAAGAAGGATAGGATTATTTACCTCGGTAAGCCCAAAATTATCCAAGTAAAAATGTCGCTCCTAAGCAACGTTAACCTCCTACTCCGAGTGCTCCAACCCGCTCCAAACAACCCTTAGAAGTTCTACGCAACTTCTACTTAACACTTCAACCGACTATGAAGGTTTTCCTTAGGGTTTCGTTTAGTGGCTAAAGGAAGTATAATAGTATTTTCCGGGCTTTTCGTATAGAGGTAACCTTGGGAATACTACAAGGTATTTGGGCCAAGGTATTTAGGGCATTATAACAATACTTGGAGAGTATTTCTATACCACAAAGTGGGGTATTATACGAAACAACTAGGCTGGGGTGCCTCGCCAAGCCTCACTCGAGGGAGAGGCCTCGCCAAGGCTTCTAAAGAGGGGGCTTTGGACGAACTACTCAAGAGTGAGGAGGATTTCAAGACTTAGAAAGATTGCTCAAGTTTTGGATGAAGAACGTCTTCAACTGAGAGGGGTATTTATAGGTCAAGCACGGGCCAACCAATGGCCAAGATCCATCCAAGTGTAAGGCAAGTGTAGGGCTAGATTTAAACCATGTGTACCTTATCCATCTACCACACCAACTTGCACAAAAATATCCTACCAACTCCTCCTCCAAACCGTCCATGCCGCCACACTTCTTCCAATGTGAGGGTGACACACGCCACCCTCCCGTTGGTCCAAAATGTTCGCCTCTAAAAATCCGCAAAAATTAGAAATGACATAGCCGAATTTTCCTTCGCAAGTTTAGTAAAACGCTTCATTTAAAAACGATTCTTTTGGTACTTGTGCACAAATTTCAACCTATGCCTACTTTAAGGCTCAAATTATATACGTACACCCTCACGTACATACTCTGGAAATACGGGGTATAACAGCTTACTTAGTATTATTCTACGTTAGAGACTAGAAGTTGATAGTCTTGTTGTGACCATTATAGGTTGACACTTCTACGCATCACGATTCGCTTAGCTTGTGGATTTAGTAAAAGGTATGTGAACTATCTCCTCTTCTAGCATGATTCCTTAAGATAAAGAAAGTATGTCCTACTCCTTAAACGATCCATTCCTCGGTTGTATTTGGATTGCCTAAAATAGAATTCGTCTATGTACTCCTTGATTTACTTTGATGTTTAAATTGTGTTGTATAATCCATTTCCTTAGTGAAGTTTGGATTCTTAAAAGTGAAAGTATTTTACTTAAAGTACATGGAGTCTTGAAAAGGAAGTGGTTTCCAAACCTTTTGGCTAGTGCCTTAGTTCCAAAACCTAAGGGTTGTTGTAATGACTTTAGTGGAGTTAAAGTAGTGATTTACTTAATTGTTTTAAGAGAGGAGAAATGACATGATTTAAGAGAAGTAACTTGTTTTAAAGGTGTGAGTTACTTGAGGTTTAAAAGTAGAAGAAACTTGTTTTCTAAATATTAAGGGACTCAAGTATTTTGAAAGTTAAGAAACTTGATTTGAAAGTTTGTGATACTTGGTTTTAAGTATAAGTCTCTTGGTTATAAAAAAAGAATGAAATTGTCTAAAACCATAAAGGGTTATAACGGCTTTATGGGAAGTTGGTTATAACGGCTTTATGGAAGGTTAAGAAAGTTGTCTATTTTGATTAATGGGCATAAGTTGCCTAGATTGTGAAAATTTGAAGTTACTTGATTTCAAGCTTTGAAATGAGTTTTCAAAAAGGGTAGTAACTTACTTTGAAAAATAGACATGCCTTGATACTACGGGTGTTAGTATCTTGGGGTTTTACATAAAAAGTAGTCTTTTGAAAAGAATGCACGCATTAGTACTTTGGTTTGGTTTAATTGAGAATTGTTCTAAGTGTGCCTTGATAAGTACTTTGGCTTGTTTAATTGAGAATTGTTCTAAGTGTGCCTTGATAAGTACTTTGGCTTGTTTAATTGAGTATTATTCTAAGTGTGCCTTGATAAGTACTTTGGCTTGTTTAATTGAGAATTATTCTATGTGTGCCTTGATAAGTACTTTGGCTTGTTTAATCGAGAATTGCCAATGTGCCGGTGATAGCATTCGAGTACAAGTATTATGTTTTATTACGCCGCGACTCTCGGTTGGAGGGTCTACCGCCTTGTTGTAAGTTTACTTGGACGCATCGACGCTGATGTGGGATTCCACGCATGCTTCCATTATTTGTGTTACCCTACGGTCATGCTTATACGATGGGATGCCGGCACGCGACCGCGAGGATACCCTATGGTCACGCTTATACGACGTGGACGCCGGCATGCGACCACGAGGGATACTCCTTGGACATGCTTATACGATGTGGGATTCCGGGGCATGTGACCAGAAGTCGGGTTAGATTCCCGGATTTGTTTATGATACCCTATGGTCATGCTTATACGATGTCGGATGCCGGGGCATGCGACCACGAGGGATACTCCTTGGACATGCTTATACGATGTGGAATTCCGGGGCATGTGACCAGGAGCGGGTTTGATTCCCGAATTTGCTTGTATTACCCCATGGTCATGCTTATACGATGTGGGATTCCGGGGCATGCGACCACGAGGGATACTCCTTGGACATGTTTGATATTATGGGCGTGAGACCCATAGTTATATTTGAGTAGTGACTTTTGTCACGACCCGAACCCGGGCCCGTGACTGGTGCCTTACCCCGAGCACCCTAGTGATACAACATCAGAGAAAATCAGCGGAAATAAAAACTTAAACATGAAACAAGATATATGATAAGAACAGGCTAACCAAAACGGTCACCTTCCAATAAAATATATATACAAATCTTTCAAACCAATAGCTTTAATCCTTTTACAAACCCCGCCACAACAAGATTATGCACTTAAGAATGTAACGACAACTATGGCGGGACAGGGCCCCGCCATACCCCTGAATGTACAAGAACCTACAGACTCAGGGTAACATACCAAAAGATAAGCCTCCGGAGAAACGGAGCTTCCCAATACGCTAATTTGTGATCCTAGAAGCGAGGATCGACAACCGATGTACCTCTACCGCGCAGATGAACGCAGCCCCCCGAAGGAGGTCAGTACAACAGGTACCAAGTATGTGAAACTGAAAAATACTGTAAATGAAATCATAATAGTCTATATAAAGCAGGAGACATGTATGATAACCAAACTACAGTACACAACATATAAGTAGTCAAGTCAGGGACTCACGCCCTCCAAGTCATCACTTAAATATAACAATGGGTCTCACGCCCACAACATCAATCGTGCCCGTGGAATTCCTTCCTCACTGCCGGCATTCTATGATATAATAATACTAAGGAGTACACATGAACACCAGGTCCCGCCTGTGTCATAAAACCGTACGGCAAGTACGGCGCTAACTACTGTATACCAAAGCCGCATCATCAATCGATCGGGCAAGTACGAAAGCCAACTACCAGATACCAAAGTCGTACTAACAATACCATACAACCAAACCACGGTCGCACGGCGGGCACGAAGCCGACTACCAGTACTGGCCGTGTCACGAAATGCCGATCGGCAAGTACGGCTAACTACTGTACCAAGGTCGTGGTCACGACTTCGCCACTAAACGAACGGGCAAGTGCGAAGGCTAACTACTGTGTACCAAGGCCGAATCACCACGAGACGGGAAAGTACGAAGCCAACCACCGATACCAAGGCCGACCAAGAAAACCTCATGGAGAGCTAGTCCATGGAATAACACTATCAACAGGAGCGTACCCGTGGAATCCTCCGTCACTGCCGGTACGTCCAAGTAAGATCATAACAAATCAGCCGGCCCTCCATTGAGAGACGCGGTGGTATAGAAATACAATACTTACACAACAAGGCTATCACACGCAAACATAGGTAAGTTACACCCAACTCGAGGTACTTTCATTTTATGTCAAAGTCCGGGTTTTAACCCCAAAGTACTACATACGTTAAATTCTTTTAAAAGATCCATTCCTTTTACAAAGGTCACCCGATACCCGTAGTATTAAAATAGAGTGACTAACATTTTTAAGTAAACCAACACACTTTCCTTTTTAAAATCGAGTAACAACATTCTTTTCCAAAAGTTCAAGTTTGCCTAATTTCAAATACTCAAGTCTCTTATTTTCGAAAGATTTCATAGTTCATAGTTTTAATCACTTAATAACATAATCCCCTTTTTAAAACAATTTGAGTAACATATGCCTTAAGTGTGAGTAGGTTTTTATTGTTTATAACAATCTTATTAAAGCAGTCATGATCTAGAAAATGTAATATCATTTTGTCTTATCTTAGCTTCTATGCAGATGGAGGTTTCTACTGGTTTTAATAATAAATAATTAGTCAATACATTTTCCTTTATTAACGCTGCAGTGGTTTGTTCGATACTTGTTCTCATTTCCGAAATCCATATAACATTATTCCTTTTATCTTCCTTAAGTCGTTATACCTAACTTCCCATGAAGCTAGTATAACTCTTAAGCTTTTAAAAACCAAGTATTACCCTTCTTTCAAAAATGATTCATAATTATTTTGAAATACCTCAAGATCCTTATTATTCACATCAAGTCAGTTATAAGTCAAGTCATTTATCTTTTAAAAACCACAAACCATTTCCTTACCTACATAAAGTTGTTATAACAAACTTCCCATAAAGCCGTTATAACACTTTATGTTTTAAACCAACCAAATTCATTTAACACATGTACGTCTACCGTACTACATAGTTCACAACATATCATGCTAGAAAAGATAGGAAGAGGTTCACATACCTCGCGACGATTATCGACAATAAGCAAAACGCTCCACAGTACTGTAACCCTGCTAGCCTTTTCCACTCTTCAAGTAGAACACGCTACTCGTAGTACTGCAACCTATAAAGGCCACAAAACGCCTATCAACTCCTAGATCTCTTCGTATAATATTTCTACGGAAATTTCAAAGACTTCCCCCCGTAACCACATAAATCTCTCCTCTACTCGTGCCCATTACGCCAACAATTCCTTGGGGGTGGGGTTACACGCCTAACCTGGACGGGTTCAATTCTACTTCACACCATACTACACAAGTCTCATCAGAATACGCATCAATGTAATTACAGCTTCTCCTCTTTAATATCCTTCTATGTAATTACGCTTCAATTCTCTTCTTTAATATCCTTCTATGTAATTACAGCTTCAATTCTCTTCTTTAATATCCTTCTATGTAATTATGCTCAATTCTCTTCTTTAATATTCATTCTATATATAGTATACTCAACTATATATTACAACAACATGTAATTCCAATTATAAGAGGGGGACAAGTTTATTTACCTCGATAAGCCCAAAATTATCCAAGGTATAAGTCGATCCTGAGCAAGGTTTAGCTCCTATTCCTTACGCTCCAATACGCTCCAAGAAACCCTTAGAAGTTTCTACACAACTTCTACCTAGTACTTCAACCAACTATGAAGATTTTCCTGTGGTTTCGTTTTGTGACTTATGGAATATAGTAGTATTTCCTGCTCTACGATAGAGGTAACTTTGGAAAGTACTACAAGGTATTTGGGCTAAAGTATTTGGGAATAGTAACAATACTTGGAGAGTATTTTTCTACCACTGGTATTTTACTAGAACAACTAGGTAGGGGTTTCACGAGGCCTTCTCGGGGGGGTAATTTGGACGAGAGCTTTAAGAGGAGGGAGAGGATTTCAAGACTTGAAATTGCTCAAGTGTGGATGAAATAAGTCTTCAACTAAGGGGTATTTATAGGGCCTTCAATGGCCAAGATTCAAGCAAGTGTGGATGAGATTTGGACAAGTGTTGCTGGTCCCACCTTATCTATCTACCCACAAAATATCTAGCAACATTGACCAAATGTTTTAGGCAATTTCCATGGCAAAACGTGCAACTACTCCTCCAAAACCGTCCACTTTATGCCACCTAAGGGTGACACATGTCGCCTCCTATCGTCCAAAATATTTTATCTCTGAAAAATCCGCAAAAATTTTAAATGTAGTAAGTAATTTTTCCTCCGCAATGTTCAAAATTTTCCGTTGAAGTTCACTATTTCGCCTTTGCCTAATTAAGGCTTAAACTTTGTACGCACGTCCTCACGCATACTCAAAATACGGTATAACATTCTTCCTTAGAAACATTCGTCCCCGAATGTTCCTTCTAAGTCTCAAACGCACACGCCACGGTATAGTCTTCACTACTATACTTACGAAACCAATCATGCCACACTCGCCACAAAATAACACACGCAAAAACCCAAATCCAAGCCATCGAGGAATCACCTCGATGATGTAAACAATACTAACTCTCGCTCGTCCAAAGGATACTCCTTCGCCCATTCACTTCTTTTCTTTCATCGTACCTTTCTAACACTGAACTCTTCCTAGTACACGCATCATACTTCATTGCTTCGCTTCCAAAACTTTGGAGTCACTACCCCTAACTTGGTCATCTTACTAGCCTCAAATTTCTTCAAGGCCATTCCGCCTCCATGGTCCGATTGGTCTAACATATCCACGAACTCATGCAACGGTTACCTAAACTTGGGCTTTGCACCTCGTGATCCTACCACTGGCGACCACCTCAAACCGACCACATCTCCTTTCGTCGCGGGTTGACCCGCGAACGACCTCAACCCCGACTCCATAATCGCGCCAAACTCTCTCGCCTCGATCCTAACATTCTTACCTATTCAAGTCGCGAAAGCTACCACTTTCATTTTACACAACCTAAGAAATTTTCCCACAATTACTCCACGATACTTATGCATTCGACAAAGATTAATCGTAAAGTCTTTTACTCAAGGCGGCCTTACATCTAAGGTCTCAACTGTAATATTCTAAGGTTCACCATTTTCTCATCCCCAGACTTACCCTTTCACTAATCAGGCTTCTAAGTCATATTTTAACACAAAGCTATCAGAACATAACACTTAACACATCATCATAACATCAATACAAACCCTTTGTAGGGTTAAGTATATACTCAAAAATAGGCGGTTCAAAGGACCGCTAAAATCGAACTTCCACCGCGACCTCCGCCGTGGCCCACGGCATGAATCACACACTCGACTGCCTGCGGATCGTGCCTTACCCCGGGCACCCTAGTGATACAACATCAGAGAAAACCAGCGGAAAATAAAACATGAGTCATGAAACAAGAGATATAATAATAAACAAAGCAACCAAAACGGTTGCCTTCGTGATATACATAAAACTCCGGCAGCTTTAATCTTTACAACCCCGCCCACAACAGCATTACTGCACTTAAGATTTACAACGACTATGACGGACAGGCCCCGCCATACCTCGAATGTACAAGAACCTACAACTCAGTGGAAACACATACTAAAAGATAAGCTCCGAGAAACGGAGCTTCCCAATACGAATCGTGATCCTATGAGCGAGGATCCACGATCGATGTACTTCTACCGCGGCATGAACGCAGCCTCCAAGGAGGTCAAGATAACAGTACCAAGTATGTGAAATCAGAAAATCTGAAAATGAAATCATACTAGTCTATATAAAGCAGAGACATGTATGATAACCAAACTACGATTCACAACATAAAAGCATATGTCCACTGTGACTCACGCCTCAGTCATCACTCAAATATAACTACGGGTCTCACGCCCACAACATCAATCATGTTCGCATCACGGCCGTGCCTAATTTGATCGGGTGTAGACATGTCCACGATGCAACAATAATACCAATGCCCCACGGCCACATGCCCCGCAATTCTACCTCGCCAAGACATCGCCCATGGACATCAACAATAATATATCGGGTGATCAACCCGCCGCACGCCACATGCCCGAATTCTACCTCGGTGTAGACATGTCCATGTAACCACAATAACAATATATCGTAATCAACCCCGCGTGGCCACATGCCCCGAATTCTACCTCTGTAGACATGTCCATGTAACATCGATAACAAGACAAGAATCAAAATGGAAACATACCCGTGGAATTCTCCACATCGCCAAAGACGCCCAAGTAAGCTCACTAAGTCAACCGCCTCATCGAGACGCCAGAATACGTAAATACAACACTTGTACAACAAAGGCTATCATCACAAGATAGGCAAGTTTCACACAACTCAAAGTACTTTCACATAAGTCACACAATACCCGTAGTATAAAAATCGTGACTATCTTTTTAAGTAAACAAGACACTTCCCTTTTGTAAAATCAAGTAACAACATTATTTTCCAAACGCTCAAGTTTGCCTAATTTCAAATGCTCAAGTCACTTATTTTAGAGAGGTTTCATAACTCATAGTCTTAATCTCTTTAAAACAATCGAGTAACATATGTCATATTGTCACGACCAAATCGGGCCCGTGATCTGCCTACCCCGCACCCTAGTGACACAACATCGAGTAATCAATGAACATAAAACATATACATGAAACAAGTGAAGTACAAAACAAGAACTGAGGAAAACTTGCCTTTCTGCATATATAAATAACAACTTTTACAAATGAACAGCTTTAATCCTTTTCACAAACCCCGCCTACGCACATTACATGCACTCTAAGAAATGATACGACAACAATGGCGGCGACAGTCTCGCCATACCCGAATGTAAACACCTACAACAACAGGGACTATACCATCGATAAGCCTCCGAGAAGCGAGCTTTCCCAAATGCCGAACTGTGACTTAAGAGCGAGGATCAATGATCGGTGTACCTTTACTCGCGGCATGAACGCACTTCGGGCGAGGCTTTCGATAACAGTACCAAGTATGTGAAATCAAAATAAATAATCAGAAATGAAATCATAGTAGTCTATATAAAGCAGGAGACTGTATGATAACCAAACTACGCTTCACCAATAAATAAGCAAATATGTCAAGTCGTGACTCACGCCTCAAAGTTATCACAATAAAACCGTGACGGCAAGTACGAAGGCATAGCCGACTACTAAGATCCACAACTCAAAATACCACAAATGTATCCCGAGGTCTTTCTAGCATCGCACTACATGATCGGCCGCCACTCGCCCGCAATATCAATGTGCGTGTCTATCCTCGAACTCTCGCACCCGCATAGGTCACACACGGACCCGCACGAGGTATTCCTCGAATCATGGTCCTGCATCACCCGAGGTATACCCCGCATCGGGCGCAGCTAACCCCGGTATCCGCTTAGGCTCCCGCAACCCGCATAGTCTCAAAAGACCGCATAGTCTCAATGCACCGCATAGGGAATCCCCGCATCGGGCTAAACACCCGAATGATCAATCTCGAGCTACCGTGACTCGCATAGTCACGAGGACCGCACAGCCGTGAAAGACCCGCATCGCGGTGGCAAGCCCTGGTATAATAAGTCAAAGGGTATGTGATACAATAATAGTACAACGCTTAACGCTTAACAACGTAAGCACAACAAGAATGACCCCTTACATCACGATCACACAAGATACTAACACACGTGGATCCTAACATTTTCACTTATCACATCAACAAGAAAGTATTTACAAGGCTATCTCAAACTAACACAATCAAGTTATTCACACAAGGTACTTTAAGCTAACAAGTTCGTATCTACCCCAAAGTACTTCATACATTAAATCTTTTAAAAGATCCGCTGCTTTCACATAAGTCACACAATACGTAGTATAAAATAGAGTGATCATTTTTAAATAAACCAAAACACTTACCTTTGTAAAATCAAGTAACAACATTATTTTCCAAACGCCCAAGTTTGCCTAATTTCAAATGTTCACGCTTCTTATTTTAGAAAGGTTTCAGAGTTCATAGTCTTATTCATTTAAGAATATAATTCTCCTTTAAACAACTGAGAAACATAAGTCTTATATGTGAGTAGGATATTCTTGTTTATAACAATCTTATTACAAAGTACCGTGATCTAGAAATATCATTTTGTCTCATCTTAGCTTATGCAGATGGAAGTTTCATCGTTTTAATAATACTTAATTAGTCAAAACATTTCTTATTAACGCTGCAGTGGTTTGTCGATACACATTCCGATTTCAAATCAAGAAAACATTCTTAAGCCGTTATACCTAACTTCCCATAAAGCTAGCATAACTCTTAAGTTTTCAAAACCAAGTATTACTTCTTCTTTCAAAATGATTCCAAAATCTTTGAAATACTTCAAGTTCTTTATTAACACATAACAAGCCAGTTATAATTCAAATCAGTTACCTTATTAAAAACCATATGTATTTTCACCAACATAAAGTCGTTATAACCAACTTCTCATAAAGCCGCTATAACACTTTATGTTTTAAACCAATCAAATACATTTAGCACATGACGCTACCGCATCATAGTTCACACATTTCATGCTAGAAGAGATAGGAAGAGGTTCACATACCTCGCGACGATTATCGACTAATAGCAAAACGCTCCGAGTACCTCAAACCGCCGACTACTCCTTAGTCCGTAAGATTACGCCACACGAGCACTTCAACCTATAAGGCCACGCGCTTATTAAAATCTAGATCTTAACGAGAACATTACGTAAAATTTGGCAAAGACCTCCCGCAGCGTAAATCTCCTCTAACGGGGCCACAAGCCAACCAGGTGGGGTTAATCATCTAACCCTATCTGTACAATTCTACTCCACAAGATTACTACACAAGTCCATGTCTGAATACACCCCTATGTAATTACTGATTCGGTTCATGTTATACCCGTAGTTCCGTGGTATGTATGCGAGGACGACGACGTGCGAATACATAAAGATTGGAAAGGAAGAAAGAGGCGATTTTTCCACTAAAAGTTTCCGTTTTGTGAAGGAAAAAGGTTCGTTAACGGGAATTGGATTCCCAGATTTGGTATTCGGACTTCGGAATATTAGAGAATTATGGAATTTTATTTTGAAATGGTCACGCTGGGCCCACTGAGAAATTTACGGTTTTATGGGCCCACTTTGTTTTCTAGATTTTGGCCATTGTGGATATTTTCTAAGATGTTTTATTTTGGGCAATAGGAGGGTGACACGTGTCACCCCGCCAGTGGCTCGCCGAATGGCATTTGTGCACAACACCCTGTTAGAGTCGTTCGACTAAACGCTTTACATAACTTCATGGAAAATTCCGGCTATGTCTTTTCTTATTTTGCGGATTTTCCGAGAGACGTAACATTTTGGACCAACGAGAGGCTGCACTTGGCACCCTCTCATCGCGGGCAAGTGGCGCATACGGGACGAATCGGGAGAGTCAGTGGTAGATATTTTGGTAGATATTTGTGAGGGTTTTGGGCGAGTAGGGACTAGGGGCACTTGGGCATATCTGCCCTACACTTGTGTAGCACTTGGCTCAATCTTGGCCATTGGTTGGCCTTGTCAGGCTATAAATACCCTCTCCCTTTGATGAATTCTTCATCCTTTCCTAAATGTTTCTAAGTGTTAAATCTTCTCCTCCTTAGTGTTGAGTTCGGCCAAGAGGCCTCCTCTCCTAGAGGCCTTGGCCGAGGGGTACACCCTCCTAGTAGTGCCGTGGGCACCCCAGCCAAGTTGCTTTAGATAATACCCTCAGGGTGTAGAAATACTCTCAAAGTATTGTTATAATGCCCAAATTACCTTAGCCGTATACCTTGTTGTATTCTAAGGTTATACCTATACGAAAAGCCCAGAAATACTATTATACTTTCCGTCAGTCACAAAACCGAAACCCTAGGAAAATCTCCAGTCCGCTGGAGTATTGTGTAGAAGTTGGTTAGAACTTCTGGCGGTGGTTAGATGGGTCGAGCGCCTGAGTCGAGCTAAACCTTGCTAAGGATCGACATTAAACTCGGATAATTATGGGCTTATCGAGGTAATTATCTTGTCCTCTATTGTAATTGGAAATTACATAATGTTAGAATATATAGTCAAGTATACTATATATAGTAATCGAACTTAATGTTGGGCAATGTCCTTGGACTTAAGCACAAGAATCGAATCGAATCGTTTTTACATAGGACGTGCATGCAGAGGCTTGTGTAGCTTTTCATGGAGTAGAATTGTACCCGTCGGGTTAGATGTGTAACCCCGGTTGGCTTCGTAGCCTACCTAGAGAGGAGGAGATTTACGACCATGGGGGAGGTGCCAATTTTCTGTAGAATGTTCTACGATAAGATCTTGATGTTAATAAGCGCCTTGTGGCCTTATAGGTTGAAGTAAAACGTGTGGCGCGTTTCTACTTGGCTAGGAGTAGCCGGCTGGAAGTACTTGAGCGCTTTGCTATTAGTCGATACTCGTCGCGAGGTATGTGAACCTCTTCCTATCTCTTCCAAAGATGATATGTGTGAACTATGTAGTACGGTAGACGATACGTGCTAAATGTATTTGATTGGTTTAAAACATAAAGTGTTATAACGGCTTTATGGGAAGTTGGTTATAATGACTTTATGTTAGTAAGAAAATACTTGTGGTTTTTAAAGGTAAATCGATTTGAACTATAATCGCTTGTTATGTGTTAATAAAAGAACTTCAAGTATTTCAAAAGGTTTTTGATTCATTTTGAAAGAAGAGGTAATACTTGATTTGTTTTGAAAACTTAAGAGTTATACTAGCTTTATGGAAAGTTAGGTATAACGCCTTAAGAATGTTTTATCGATTTTGAAAATCGTAATGTGTATCGACAAACCATCGCAGCTAATAAAAGGAAATGTTTTGACAGATTAAGTATTATTAAACCAAGAGAAACTTCCATCCGCATGTGTAAGATGAGACAAAATGATATTTCCTAGATCATGGTGTTGTAATAAGATTGTTGTAAACAAGAATATCCTACTCACATATAAGACTTATGTTTCTCGAGATAGTTTAAAAGAGAATTATATTCTTAAATGAATAAGACTATGAACTACTAAACCTTTCTAAATAAGAAACATGAACATTTGAAATTAGGCAAACTCGACGCTTGGAAAATAATGTCATACTTGAGTTTTACAAAGAGAAGTGTTTTGATTTACTTCAAAAGATAATCACTCTATTTTCATATACTACGTATTGGTGACTTTTGAGAGTAACGATCTTTTAAAGAGTTAATGTATGAAGTACTTTGGGGATAAAACCCCGAACTTGTTTAGCATATAGTAGAAAGTACCGTGTGTATAACTTGATTGTGTTGGTTTGTGATAGCCTTGTAATACTTTCTTGTTGATTTGATAAGTAAACATGCCAGATGCTACGTGTTAGTATCTCGTGATGTTTGTGTAAAGGGTTTTTCCTTTGTTGTGCTTATGTTGTTTAACGATAAGTTGTTATGATAGTATTATACATCACTCATCTCTCGAGATGATTCCGGGTTCGCCCCGACGCGGGTAGACTCAAAGGTCGATGGACACATGATTCGAGACTACCTCTACGCGTCCAGGGGTCGGCGCGAATCGCGGAGTTCCGTGTTAGACGCGCCCTTGTGGTCACGCGTCCTTGTGGCCATGCGCGACGGCGAGTCCGTGACGCCGGGAGTAGCTACTGGACGCGGGTTATACCTCACGCGGGCCGACCGATTGGCCTATGCGAGTCGCGGAAAGTTCCGTGGCTGACGCGCACATTAGATATCGCGCAAGTGGTCGCTTTGATCATGTGACGGCTGCTAGACAGATCTTATGATACGCCATGACCTTGTTGGTACTGTGCGCGTTAGTAGTCGGCTATGCCTTCGCATTTACCCTCAGACGTGTTATTATGGCACAAAGTGGGACTCGTGTTCATGTGTGTTCCTTGGTGCTTTATATCATAAATCGCCGGCGGAGGAAGGTATTCCACGCATGATTGATGTTGTGGCGTGAGACCCATTGTTATATTTGAGTGATGACTTGAGGCGCGAGTCCCGACTTGATACGATCGCTATTATCATGAATCGTAGTTTGGTTATCATACATGTCTCCCGCTTTATAGACTATTATGATTTCATTTACGTGATTTTTAGTTTCACATACTCACTCCGTTGTATCGACTCTCTTCGGGGCTGCTCATGCCGCGGTAAGGTACACCGCCATCGATCCTCGCCTTAGGGTCACAACACATGGGAAAGCTCCGCTTTCTCCGAGGCTTATCGTGGTATAGTCCCCTCGTTGTTGTAGGTGTTTACATTCGTGTGTATGGCGGGGCCTGTCCGCCATTGTTGTCGATCACTTCTTAGAGGTCCTGTAATCTTGGTGTGGTTTGTAAAAGGATTAAAACTGTCATGCTGGAAAAGTTGTTAGTTATATATATGCCGAAAGGCAAGTTTTTCTCAGATTCTTGTTTCATATTTCATACTATGTCTTGGATTGTGTTATGTTCCGCTGCTGACTCTGATGGTGGGTCACTAGGGTGACCGGGGTAAGGCACGATCACGGCCCGGATCGGTCGCGACAAAAGTGGTATCGCAGCGCTTAATCCTCGGAAAGTGTCTGCATCAGATCCAAGAGTTCGATTATCTGCGTGTTGTGCACCACACCAATAATCGTGAGGCTATAGGATATTTAGGATTGGTTTCATTCTTCTCACTCGAGATCGTGCCTCAGAGCGTGTTGTAAGTTGGACCTCGACGAAATTCATTCCTTATCGCTATGCTCCGCGCAGGCAACCCGCCTGGGAGGGCGCACCGAGGAGTCGCGAGTTGAGTTCGGAAGGTCAGGGCACAGCCCAATCATTACCTAGGTAGTGCTTCATTCGGGATTTCGCGACGCTACTAGCCCCAACAGAGTTTAGCACGCGGCGGCGCTCCATCGCCCATGATATTTGAACCTCCACCCACGGCCAGAACAGAGAATATAGATTGCAAAGAGGCACTCGCATTAGCTATGGATTTGGCTACCAGAGATTATACCGATGTATCATGAGTCTTGACGACTACCTAAGAAAGCGGTTGTGCAAGAGTAATTCTTCATTGGCTTGAGCATGGCCTGTACGCTTATGTACAGCAGGCCGAAAAACGTAGAGATCGACGGGTTAACCAAGGACAGCAGGAGAGGGCCAGAGCAGCAGGGTCCTTCGGTAACTTTCAAGGTGAGTATACCTTAAGTGCTATGTTCTGATAGCAGTGTGGTAGTTGTGATTAGAAATCATGGTGGGTTAACCGAGTAAGATTTTGGAGGATAGAGAAAGTGTGAGCCTTAGAGCTTTATACGCAAAGACCTTAGAGGTAAAGCCATCTCGAGTAAAAGACGTATATTATGTTTGACCCTTATAGGAGTGCATAGTGCACATGAGCTATGTTCGTGGGATAAGTCCCTGAGTAGTGTGGAAGGAAATAGGGTAGTTGAGCTAAGAAGACCGCTAGGTTTTCGTAACGTGTTTTGAGAGATTGTTCCTTCGGGGAGATGGTATTTTTGCGCCTTGCCGGGTCGGGTTGAGGCCACGTTGCGGGTCAACCCGCGGCATGTGGCGCGGGTCTGGTGTGGTGGTCCCGCCTGTGGTAGGGTCACGAGGGTGCTAGGCCCAAGTTTAGTTAACCAACGACGAGTTCGTGGACGCGCTCGACCGTGGCCTGGTCGACGGGGCAGCCCATCGTGTTCTTCTGGCCGGACCGCTCACCTGGCTGTTGATTTATCGAAAGGTTGTAAGGCTGCACGGTGCCTACCTTCACCTTATGGCGGCGCATGTGGAGCCCGTGTTACGGCTGTTTTGTTTCCGAAGTTTTACCAAGCATGTGTTAAGAACTCGGCAGTCTCGACCGCATTCGCCTCGCCGCCATGCGTGGATTTCGCGGGTAGCTGTGAGGATTGTTGTCTCCGTGGAGGAGCGCTTGAGCTACCATTTCGTTGTTCGGATGTCGCCTTATGAGACTTGCGGGCGGAGTGTAAGTTGCCGGCCGATTGGTTCGATGTTGGCGGTGGTTCAGATAGTTGGTTCACTTGTTCCAAACCAGATCGATAGGTAAAGCTCGCCTAGAAGAAGTTCGCAGCTCAGAGAATCGTATGGATGATCGGACGACGCTTAGAGTTCAGGTTGACGGTCGGTCTTCTTGAAAGTACCACCCCGCAGGTGTGACGAGTTTTGAAATGTATGAACTTAGCCCGAGTTACTTGGGCCTTTGTGAGTTCATGTGAAGAATAGGCCAGTTGCCTATATGTTAGCATTTGCCGTCCGACTTAGGAGGAAGGACGTCCGGTCTTTTCGTATTGTTATGTTCGGAAAGTATCGAAGATCCATCCGCACGTTCCCGCTTAATGATGACCACGTTAGAGATAGTAACCCTAGTTTGATACTAAAGCAAGATCGTAAATATGGTAAGAATTCGAGTACGATACCTTCTGATCGTGACGCACGGCATCATTTGTTGGGTCTGGAGCAAGGCTCGCGACAAAGTGACAAAAGTAGTATTATTTGTGGTGATGATAGAGGTGTTTCCTCGTGACTTGGATGTAGGTATTTCATGCTGGTATTTCGCGCCACCGTGGCAGGATTGTTTCGTAAGTATAAGAGTGAAGACTATACCGCACGCGTTCGCTTTTGAGATTTAGAAGGAAACATTCGACGCATGTTTCTAAGGGGAAGAATGTTATACCCGTAGTTCCGTGGTATGTATGCGAGACGCACGCACGAGAATACGACAGAAAGATCGAGCGAAGAAAGAGGCGATTTTTCCACTAAAAGTTTCCGCTTTTATGAAGGAAAAAGGTTCGTTAACGGGAATCGATTCCCGGATTTGGTATTCTGACTTCCGAATATTAGTGAATTATGGAATTTTATTTTTGAAATGGTCACTGGGCCCACGAGAAATTTACTTTTGTGGGCCCACTTTGTTTTCTAGATTTTGGCCATTGTGATATTTTCGAAGATGTTTTATTTTGGGCCAATAGAGGGTGACACGTGTCACCCCGCCAGTGGCTCGCCGAATGGCATTTGTGCACAACACCTTGCTAGAGTCGTTTTCGACTAAACGCTTTACATAACTTGCGGGCGGAAAATTCCGCCATGTCTTTTCTTATTTTTGCGGATTTTTCCGAGAGACGTAACATTTTGGACCAACGAGAGGGCGCACTTGGCACCCTCTCATCAGCGGGCGTGGGCGCGTACACGACGAATCGTGAGGTCAGTGGTAGATATTTTGGTAGATATTTAAGGGTTTTAAGGAGTAGGACTAGGGGCACTGGGCATATCTCGCCCTACACTTGTGTAGCACTTGCCCAATCTCGCCATTGGTTGGCCTCGCTTGTGCTATAAATACCCTCTCCCTTTGATGAATTCTTCATCCTTTCCTAAATGTTTCTAAGTGTTAAATCTTCTCCTCCCTTAGTGTCGAAGTTCGCCAAGAGGCCTCCCTCTCCTAGAGGCCTTGGCCGAGTGGTACACCCTCCTAGTAGTGTGCTGGGTACCCCAGCCAAGTTGCTTTCAGATAATACCCCTTTGTGGTGTAGAAATACTCTCAAAGTATTGTTATAATGCCCAAATTACCTTAGCCAGATACCTTGTTGTATTCTAAGGTTATACCTATACGAAAAGCCCGTAAATACTATTATACTTTCCGTCAATACAAAACCAAACCCTAGAAAATCTCCATAGTTGGCCGGAGTATTGCGTGGTTGGTTAGAACTTCTAAGGGTGGTTTAGAGCGGGTCGAGCGCCTGAGTGGAGCTAAACCTTGCTAAGGATCGACATTAAACTCGGATAATTATGGGCTTATCGAGGTAATTATCTTGTCCTCTATTGTAATTGGAAATTACATAATGTTAGAATATATAGTTGAAGTATACTATATATAATCGAACTTAATGTTGGCAATGTCTCGACTTAAGCCCAAGAATCGAATCGAATCGTTTTACATAGGATCAGACAAGAGGCTTGTGTAGCTTTTCATGAGTAGAATTGTACCCGCTCGTTAGATGTAACCCCCGGTTGGCTTGGTAGCCTACCGTTAGAGGAGGAGATTTACGCCATGCGGGAGGTGCACAATTTTCTCAGAGAATGTTCTACGATAAGATCTTGATGTTAATAAGTCGCTGTGGCCTTATAGGTTGAAGTACTACGTGGCGCGCTCTACTGGCTTAAGGAGTATCCGGCGCTGGAAGTACTGAGCGCTTTTGCTATTAGGTCGATACTCGCCGCGAGGTACGCGAACCTCTTCCTATCTCTTCCAAAGATGATACGTGTGAACTATGTAGTACGGTAGACGCATACGTGCTAAATGTATTTGATTGGTTTAAAACATAAAGTGTTATAACGCTTTATGGGAAGTTGTTATAAACTTTATGTTAGTAAGAAAATACTGTGGTTTTTAAAGCGGTAACCGATTTGAACTATAAATCGGCTTGTTATGTGTTAATAAAGAACTTGAAGTATTTCAAAAGGTTTTGATTCATTTTGAAAGAAGAGGTAATACTTGATTTGTTTTGAAAACTTAAGAGTTATACTAGCTTTATGGAAAGTTAGGTATAACGCCTTAAGAATGTTTTACCGATTTTGAAAATCGAATGTGTATCGACAAACCATCGCAGCTGCTAATAAAAGGAAATGTTTTGACAGATTAAGTATTATTAAAACCAAGAGAAACTTCCATCCGCATGTAAGCTAAGATTTAGACAAAATGATATTTCCTAGATCATGGTCAGAATAAGATTGTTGTAAACAAGAATATCCTACTCACATATAAGACTTATGTTTCAGATAGTTTAAAAGAGAATTATATTCTTAAATGAATAAGACTATGAACTACTTAAACCTTTCTAAATAAGAAACATGAACATTTGAAATTAGGCAAACTCGACGCTTGGAAAATAATGTCATACTTGAGTTTTACAAAGAGAAGTGTTTTGATTTACTTCAAAAGATAATCACTCTATTTTCATATACTACGTATCAGGTGACTTTTGCGAGAGTAACGATCTTTAAAGAGTTAATGTATGAAGTACTTTGGGGATAAAACCCAACTTGTTTAGCATATAGTAGAAAGTACCTTGTGTATAACTTGATCGTGTTGGTTTGTGATAGCCTTGTAATACTTTCTGTTGATTTGATAAGTAAACATGCTAGGATGCTACGCGTGTTAGTATCTCGTGATGTTTGTGTAAAGGGTTTTTCCTTTGTTGTGCTTATGTTGTTGTTTAACGATAAGTTGTTATGATAGTATTATACATCACTCATCTCGAGATGATTCCGGTTGCGCCTCCGACGCGGGTAGACTCAGCGTCGATGGACCTATGATTCGAGACTACCCTACGCGTCCAGGGGCATGCGGAATCGCGGAGTTCCGTGTTAGACGCGCCTCGTGGTCACGCGTCCTCGGCTGGCGCGACGGCGAGTCCAGACGCCGGGAGTAGCTACTCGACGCGGGTTATACCTCACGCGGCCGATCTGATTGGCCTACGCGGAGTCGCGGAAAGTTCCGTGGCTAGACGCGCACATTAGATACCGAGGGCAAGTGGTCGCTTTGATCACGTGACGCCTAGACAGATCTTATGATACGCTTATGACCTTGTTGGTACTGGTGTTAGTAGCCTGGCTATGCCTTCGCATTTACCTCAGACGTTATTACGGCACGTGGGACCCGTGTTCATGTGTTCTCGTGCTTTATATCATAAACCGCCAAAGGCGGTAAGGTATTCCACGCATGATTGATGTTGTGGGCGTGAGACCCATTGTTATATTTGAGTGATGACTGAGGCGCGAGTCCTCGACTTGACATACGATCGCTTATTATCAGGAATCGTAGTTTGCTATCATACACGCTCCCGCTTTATAGACTATTATGATTTCATTTACAGATTTTTAGTTTCACATACTGCACTGCCAGACGGACCTCCTTCGGGGCTGTCATGCCGCAGTAAAGGTACACCCGCCATTGATCCTCGCCTAGTGGTCACAACACATGGGAAAGCTCCGCTTTCTCCGAGGCTTATCACGTATAGTCCTCGTTGTAGGTGTTTACATTCGTGGGTACGGCGGGGCCCCGTCCCGCCATTGTTGTCGTGATCACTTCTTAGAGGTCCTGTAGTAATGCTGTGGGCGTGGGTTTGTAAAAAGGATTAAAACTGCTCACGTTGGAAAAAGTTGTTATTTATATATATGCCGAAAAGGCAAGTTTTTCTCATTATTGTTTCATATTTCATAATATGTCTTGTATTGTTTTATGTTCCACTGACACTGATGTTGTATCACTAGGGTGCCCGGTAGGCACTACCACGCCCGGATCGGTCGCGGATGTCAGCTTCTTCAGCTTAAGTCAAAAGACATTGCCAACTAACTACGCTCACACTATATAGTATACTAACTATATATTCAAACAACATGTAATTTCCAATTACAATAGAGGGACAAGATATTTACCTCGATAAGCCCATAATTATCCAAGTATAAAGTCGATCCGGGCAATCGCTTAGCTCCAACTCCGTGCGCCCAACCCGCCTCCAAACTACCCTTAGAAGTTCTAACCAACTTCTACATACTACTCCAACTAACCACGAGATTTTCCTTGGTTTCGGTTTGGTGACCGACGGAGTATAATAGTATTTTCTGGCTTTTCAGATAGTATAACCTTAGAATACAACAAGGTATACGGCTAAGGTAATTGGGCATTATAACAATACTTTGAGAGTATTTCTACCAAGAGAGTGGGTATTATACTAAAGCAACTAGGCTAGTGGGTACCCTAATACCACACTACTAGAGTGGAGGGACATCTCGGCCGAGAGCCACTAGGCGCGGGGGAGGGACATCGCTCGGCCACGGGGCCTCACGGTGGGGAGGAAGGCTCTCAAGACTTAGGCATTTTGGATGAAGAAGTCTTCAACCTAGAGGGTATTTATAGGTCAAGGGACGGCCAACCAAAGTGCCAAGATCAATCCATGTGTTAGGCAAGTGTAGGGCTAGGATTTACCAAACACAAATATCCTACCTACCCTTGACTTTGTGCCAAGGCACAAAACGTGCTGCTTAGCCATTTTCGCCCAATGGACGATTTGAAGTCCACCAATGAGAGGTGCTGGCGGCTCTTGTTGGTCCAACATATTTCGCCTCTAAAAATCCGCAAAAATTAGAAATGACATAGCCGAAAATTCCCTACGAAAGTCGTGGAAAACGCTTCATTTAAAAACGACTCTAAACGGTGTTGTGCACAAACATAAATCGCCAAGTCACTTTGCCTACTCAAGGCTTTAAACTTTTATACGCACGCCTACGCATATACTGAAATACGGTATAACACATATACGTGAGTAGTTTATTCTTGTTTATACCCATCTTATTACAAAGAAATGGCGATCTAGAAAACGTAATATCATTTTGTCTCATCTTAGCTTCTATGCAGATGGAGGTTTCTACCGTTTTAATACAAATACATCATTATTCAATACATTTTCCTTTATTAACGCCGCAGTTGGTCTGCTGATACACATTCGATTCCCAAATCAAGAAACATTATCCCTTTAAAAACCAAGTACTCATTACTCACGAATGAGGTTTCACACAACTTCCACATTAAAACAAATAAGTTAAGTCTCTTAACTTCTAACATCCGTGAAACTATTTTTTACCTACATAAAGTCGTTATAACCAACTTCCCATAAAGCCGTTATAACACTTTATGTTTAAACCAAACAAATACACTTAGCACTGACGCCCACCGTATTACATAGTTACACACATATCATGCTAGAAATGTATAGGAAGAGGTTCACATACCTCGCGACGAGTATCGATAATAAGCAAAATGCTCCAAGTACTACAACCTTGCTAGCCCTTTCCACTCCTCAAGTAGAATACGCTACTCTTAGTACTTTCACCTAAAAAGGTCACAAACGCTCATTAACTTCAAAACACAAGGTTCCATTTCTCTACGTAAAATTCTAAAGACTCTTCCCGCAACAGAAATCTCTCCTCTATCGAGGCCGCTACTGCCAACCAGCGGGGTTTACATCGCCTAACCTGACGTACCATTCTACTACACAACAATGCTATACAAGTCAGAATACACCCCATGTAATTACAAATCGCTTCTCTTCTTTAAATTCAGCTTAAGTCAAAAGACATTGCCGCACAATAATGTTCTGGCCTCTATATATAGTATACCTCAACTATATATTCCTACTACATGTAATCTCCAATTACAATAAGGGGACAAGAATATTTACCTCGACAAGCCCAAAATTATCCAAGTTATAATGTCGATCCCGAGCAAGGTTTAGCTCCTACCCGCGCTCCAATCCGCCTCCAAACAACCCTTAAGTTCTAACTAACTTCTACTCAAATACTTCAACCAACTATGAAGATTTCCTTAGGTTTCGGCTTGAGACTAAAAAGGACAAAAGGTAGTATTTCCGGCTCTACGATAGAGGTAACTTTTGGAATACAACAAGGTAAAGGCTAAGGTATTTTGGCATTATAACAATACCTGAGAGTATTTCTACCAAGAGGGTGTATTATACGAAACAACTAGGCTAGGGTACCCTACTGCTAGCACCACAAAGAGGGGAGGCTCTCGCCACAAGGCCACCTGGCGGGGAGGAAGGCTTAGGACGAGAACACACTCAAAGTGGAGGGAGAGGGACTCAATACTGGAAGATTTTGACGAAGGTCTTCTGCTTCAGTGGGTATTTATAGGAAAACCAAAGGCCAACCAACGGCCAAGATCGCCATGTGCAAGGCAAGTGTAAGGCCAAGATCAAGCCAAGTTCACCCTAACCCCTACTCCACAAAACAAGCCAAAAACATCGCACAAAATTTGCACAAAACAATGCCACAACAAGGCACCAATCGGCCAAGGCCAAACCGCTTCCTGTTGCTTCACTGAGGTGACAAGTTGTCACCTCTTGGCCCAAAATGTTCCACGCCGAAAAATCCGCAAAAATACAAAACGACATAGCCGGAATTTTCCTTCGCAAGTTACGTAAAACGCTTCGCCGTTTAAAAACGACTCTAACCTAAAGGTGTACGCACAAAGGTAACTTCGCCAAGCCACCCAGGGGTGACACGTCACCTCCTATTGGCCCTCATAAAACGTCTTCCGAAAAATATCCACAATGGCCAAAATCTCCAAAACAAAGTGGGCCCCACAAACCGTAAATTTCTCCCGTGGCCCCACGTGACCATTTCCGAAAATAAAATTCCATAATTCTAATATAATCTAAGAAGCCCAAATTCCAAATCTGGGAACCCAATTCCGCTTCAACGAACATTTTTCTTACAAAAACGGAAACTTTTTCCGTGGAAGTTAATCACCTCTTTCTTCCTTTCCAATTTTTCTGTCGTGCTCTCGCACGCACGCCCTCGCATACATACCCCGAGAATACGGTATAACATTCTCCTCCTTAGAAACATTCGGCCCCGAATGTTCCTTCAAGACGGATATCGATGAAGTTCCTCTAACAGTTGTCACGCGAACCGCCACGAAATAACACACGTTCTTTCCTTCCTTACTCGCCGTGCCTTCTCGAACACTTGAACTCTCCCAAGATGCACTCATACTTCAGTCATTACCCGCTCCCAAAAATCTGGAGTCACTACCTCCAAACTTGGTCATCTTACTAACCTCAAACTTCCTTAAGGCCATTCCCGCCTTTACGAACGGCTTCTGGTCGAACGGCCCACGAACTCATACGATGATCATACAAACTTGGGCCTAGCATCCTCGTGACCCTACCACTCATGCGACCACCCAGAACTGACCCCACCTTAATCCGGCTACGGGTTGACCGTATCACGTCCTCAACCCGACCCACAATCGCTAAGCCCTCGCTCCCGACACGGAACAATCTCGCTAAATCACATCATGAAAGCTACCACTTCCATCTCACACTACCCATGGACTTATCACACAAATAAAACCCACGTATACTACGACTCCGATAAAGGTCAAACATAAAACGAATCTTTTACTAAAGACGAGCTTACCTCTAAGGTATCTATCGTGACAGTCTAGTGTTCACACTTACCATGCCCAGATACTTACCCTTCTACAATAACCAGTGTGTCTAAATCACATTTAGCACAAGCTATCCAACATAACACTAAAACACATCAAGATACAAACTCTAGAGGGTTAGGATATACATTGCCTCTACCCGCTTAATCACACCCACGCAGTACACACGAGCGGGTGATGAACCAACCACCGATCCTCGGCAATGAGTCGTGAACATCCGCGGCTACTTCGCCGGACAATTCTCGCGAAATGGCCCCGCTGGCCGCAAAAATAACAAGCTCCTTGGCACCACGACACTCCCGAAATGCGTCTACTACATCGACCACACCGGCGTAGGGTGACCGCATCCGCCAACACCCTTACTTCTCGAAACTCAACCTCGAGCCCCGACTGCCCCAATACTGGATGCTCAAGGTTGTGGAGGACCACTCAGACCGAAGTGAGGTACAAAAACTAAGATACTGCGATGAGCGGTCCGCCTCAAAGTCACCACAAAGCGACCTCGCTGTTTCCGCCTCTTCTCGCTGATTCGTCATTCCGCTGACCTCTCCGCATTCTCACATCCTGTACAGATGAGCTGTGGGTATGCGCAATGTCCATGCTTCGGGCCAAGAGCTACACCAACAAGCCTC